>MJUU01003352.1:0-21873 GCA_002080025.1 Modiolus philippinarum | reverse complement strand
CCCCCAGATATATATCTGCAAACAGGAAGTAGAAGAGTTACCGACTTGAAAAGGGGAGAGAAAGTACAACTCATCATACTAAAGCTTCAGACCAAATATCAATTCATTACTGCATACACAAGCTGAGAAATCCTTGACGAAAAATTTCAATATATGGCTATAATGGGAAAAAATCAAAGTCGTCGTCAAACCAGCAGTAGATGGAAAAAAAAAGACAGTTAGGCCATGTAAAAATAATCATTAGATTCTAAGGCACTTTTTATGATCCCGCCATTAGGCGACAGGGGCATTAAGTTTTACCCTTGTCCGTACGTCTGTCCGTCTGTCCGTACGTATGTCCGAAAATTTTTCGGCCTAACTGTCTTTTTTTTTTTTCACTGGAAATATTGAGTTATCTCCCATGACCAGAAAATTCCACATTTCACTACATTTGTCAGTAGTAAAACTAAATGAGACCTCATCTGATTTTTCATGACAAAACTACTCCTGAGAACTGCCTGATCCATAGGAATGAAATAAAACATGTCAGTTTTTATATTTAATTTATTACAGATATTGTTCTTTTGTCTATCGATCCACAACATATACATTGTATTAAAAACTAAAAGGAATCCGAGTGATATCATTAAGGATTCTATTTTTCTCGGCACTTTAAACATTATCTACATAAATTATGTTCGGAGAAGGTTCAGTTTCATACTAAAGTTCTTGTTAGTTGCTTAAAATTGAGGTTATATAATACATGTATTTTCATGGCACACTCCAAATAAGCAACTTTTCTGGTACATTCTCAATTTTACAATTTAACCAATAAGATTTCTGTCAGGTTGGGGATAATGTCAAAGATTCTGAATGAATCACCTGGAGTGTAGTTAGATCTGGAAAGCAGTCTATAATGCAGTAAATGGGAGGACAATTATTTGATTTATTTTTATGTAAGGCAACTTCTGAAATACTGTAGATACAATTATCAAGTCACCATAGTACTACCTTAAGGCCATCCTAAATTAATTCTATGTTTAACATCACCTGTGCACATAGGTTTTTGAAAATTTATGAAAATTAAAATAAAACAAACAAAAACTTTGTAATGTCCAAAAATTTTGTGGTTGAGGTTAGGATTGTCATTGGTATAGCAGTTGGATTAGGAATTAATAAAATAATTGGTAAAAGAAAGTGAAATATTTTAATGTCAATCAAAAATTCGAAATGAGAGTATGAAATCTTTTCTACAGCATATGCATCAAAACTCGTAAAGGTAACTGCAATTTCTTTTTGTTTGTAATTTTTGTCCTTTGTTTTCTTCCTACCTCCCTTCTAGGTTTCGAGGTCCTACCTTGATGTTAAACATAGAAATAATTTAGGGTGGCCTAATGGTGAAAAAAGCAGAAATTAATGTTGTTGACACATTTCATACAGGCATTACCTGTGAGTATCTAAGATTCTTTGTAGTGTATGTGTTATAAATCCCCCTTGACAGGGCCTCAGCATCATTTCCTTCTGTCCATACATATTGACCTTTCTTTCCTGAAATTTAATGATTTCATTGGATATTATTTATCTTTTAACAGCTTTTTGCAATGAACAAGGTGACTTATGAATTTACAACACGTACATGTATGTGCAATCTCTGACTATATTTTTAACTTGAGGTAGTACGGGAGTTTAAAATTGCGCATCTTTCTTGCTCATGCGACAAAAATGGAATTCACAACAGGAATGTAGCCGAAACCATTTTCAATATCTTATTTAAAAGTTAAAGTTGAAGATAAATACCACTTTTGATAGGTAACCATGTAAAATATTGAACCTTTTCAGCAAACCCCTGTTCCAATAAAGGGAGATAATTTATATAGAAATAATAGGAAAAATAAGTTTACAGCAATTTATCAAAAATTAGTTCAGTGACCTCTAAATTTTTTTCATAGAAATTGAAGAGCAGTATATTAGCTAATTTTTTACCAAATTTTAAAAATTCTATTTGATGTAACTAAAGTAAATTAAATTTTTGTTAAAATTGGCTAATTTTCCCTATTATTTCAATCAAAATAGCAGATTTTTACATGACATATTTCATTTTTAAATGGCCGGTGAGTGGTGACCCCCAATTTCTATTTTATTGTTTGTTTGCTCTCAAACAAAGGTTAATGATGAAAATATCAGAAAATTCTATCTGACAGATTTTAGAGATCCCTGTACCATCTTAAGAGATATATATATATAGATTATTATAAGGCCAAAAAAAATATATGTATGTTCCCAGTTACAAGGTATTTAAAAATAGGGTCGGTAGTTAGACAGAAAGTTTTTTTTTTTGCTACATTTTTTACTGCTAGTGCATTGTGTTTGCGTGTCATTGCCGTATTTTCGGTATTTAGTCATACCGCTAATACAGGAAGTGTAATCTGACAAGTAACAATGGCGGATTTGACAACAGAGGTCAGGAATCCTGTGATTTTAAAAAATCGTCGTGCATTTTGTGATGAATAATGCTAGTGGTTGTAGATATACAGTCTTATTGATGTTGCTACCCACAAAAAAGAAAGACTATCACTAAAACGATCAAGGTCACAAAAGAACATTTTGAAGTATGGAGAAAAAAAAAGGTAGGGTCGGAAAGAAAAATTAGGGTCGGTCGGGTAACCTGAAACAAACATATTTTTTTATTTGGCCCAAGCCTTCTCGAGCACCTTATAATATCTCACATTTTTAATGGATTTTTTTTCATTTCGAATTGTTTTATCTCTGTCATGTTGTTTCCATTTGTGTTTTATCTTATATTGCCCTGTTTTGATTTTTTATCCAGCATTTCTCATTATCTACCTCTGTATTTCAGTACTTGTGATTTACCTTACATTTGATAAAATTCTATTATTGATACAAAGGTCATTTTTAAATCTTTCTTTTACCAGAATATAATTCTTTTGAAATTCACTTTATATACATGTATGGTATATATTGTATTATAGTAATGATAAATATCACAAGTGTGGACCCAAATTGATGTTCCGCTCGTCCCTGCTTGATCGCAAAATTGAAAACTCAAACTGCCTAAATCAGATAACTTATCATGTTCACTAGACTATGAAATTAGATTAACTGACAAAAGCAATACAGCAGACTGTCACATATCACCCAAAACCAAAATTCCAAATATTAATGACCTACCACTAATAGATACTGAAAAACCAAACATGTTCACTAGACCATGAAAATGAGGTCAAGGGCTTAAGCCAAATAGAAGGCTGTAATCTTCCATCTAAGACAAACCTACATGCCAAATATTAATGAACTTACATTAATAGATTCATTTGTACTAGGAAACTTAACATGATCACTGGACCAAGAAATTGAGGTCACAGACAAAAGCCATACAGCAGACTGTCATCATCATGTACTATGCAAGACCAACATATATAATAAATATCATTGACCTACCACTTATAGTTACTTAGAAAATGACCTAATCACAAAAACTTCACATGCTCACTAGACCCTGAAATTGAGGTCAAGGACAAAAGCATATGACAGACTGTCATTAACTACCTAAGACCAACCTACATAGGATATATCATTGACCTACCACTTATAGTTACTGAGAAACTAAACTAAGCACAAAATACTTAACATGTTCATTGGAACGTGAAATTGAGGTCACAGACAAAAGCCATATAGCAGACTCCCATGTACTACTCAAAACCAACCTATATACCAAATATCATTCACCTACCACTTATAGTTACTGAGAAAATGACCTAATCACAAAAACTTAACATGTTCACTAGATCATGAAATGGAGGTCAAGGACAAAAGCCATATGACATACTGTCATGTACTACCTAAGACCAACTTAAATACCAAATACCATTGACCTACCACTTACAGTTACTGAGAAACTAAACTAAGCACAAAAACTTAACATGTTCATTGGACCGTGAAATTGAGGTCACAGACAAAAGCCATATAGCAGGCTGTCATGTACTACTCAAGACCAATCACAAAAACTTAACATGAAAGTTAACGCCGTCGCGGTCATACTTTGTACGCATATGTCTCGCTTTCCAGGACTTTCATAGCTGGCGAGACAAAAATCGCCTTTCCAAGTTTTGCACTGTTCATTCAGAGGCATAAAGTGCATGTTCTTTTCACAGTACCTACCCATACATATAGCTGTTCCTGTGTCTTGACATCCTGGTAGTACCATGGCTGAGGCAATGTTGGCATTCTTAAGAAGTTCAAGTGCAACAAATTTATCATTCTCTGAAGATTCTGGATCTTTTAATATTTTAGATAGTTGCTGAAAGGACAAAGAGTGGCTATTGGTACATAAACCTCTGTGAAAGACAAACATTATTTGAAATACATGTATGTTTTTTTTTTAATTTCTATGCCATTTTCCATTTCAAATTTCCTACCTGAGAGGAATACATTTCTACTCTTTAGAACTAGAAAATGTGTCTGTAAGATACGGATGCCCGCCAATAAATTTATCACAAAAGATATCCTAAGTCACTCAAACATAAAGTATATATATAGGACAAAGTCACCTAACTGTCAATGATTTGGGAAGTATTGGTCATGATGATTGATTTGCTGAAACAACATTGTTTTATAATGTGAAGTTGTTTAGAAATCAACCTGAACTCATAATTTGACCGAAGTCATTCATGCATAAAATGTAGGTAATTAATTTGATGAAACATCATTGTCTTATAACATGTAGTTGTTGAGAAATGGACTTTAACACAAATCTTAACCAAAGTCACTTAGGCATGAAATGTAGGTCAAAGGCACCTAATTGTCAATGATTTGGGTAGTACTCTTCAAGGCAATTATTTTTATGAAACATCATTGTCTTATGATGTGTAGTTGTTGAGAATTGGACTTTAATGCAGAACTTTACCAAAGTCACTGAAGCGTAAAATGTAGGTCAAAGAGTCAAACTGCCAAGTGAACTATGTATTACTATCAAAGATCTACCTACTGACCTACTATCAATGTTCTATACCTTACAGTTTCCAAGAAATGTATCTTAATGCAAAACTTAACCGCATGTTCGGATGGATGGAAGGACGGACAAGGGTAACACTATATGCCCCTTCCACATTTGTGGGCAGGGCATAAAAATGATTGCTGTAAGTTTAAGTTAGTTACAGCCTGGCTGAATTTGTTTATCATTGTTCAGGTGTGGGGGCATTAGACATTTCAAAGTACTAACCTAAATTTCTTGGTGTCTATGCATTGGATATTGTTCTCTGCGAAATGAAATAACAAAGAATAATGGAAACTTCCAAATATCTTGATCCTTCTCGGCTTCTGTTATGCAAATTTTTGTAAGGATGGAATCAAAACACAGTCCTCAAGGATATTTTTTTCCAAATATCATATTTTGTGTGCCACATATATTAGATATTGATAACAGTTAATTGTAAATTTTTGCCTCTCACAAGGACCAACATGACAAATGATTGTGCAAAGTAGGATTGACCGTTAAAGCCAAACAATACAAAGAGCATTACACTAGCAAAAACATATCAATGCCATGGTTGCTTTAGATTTGTAGTCTGTAAATCAACTTATTTTCGTGGATCTTTATTTCGCCTTTTGACCATTCTGGTGAATTGGGTGGTGATTAGTTTTTAAATTTCTAATTCTTGTGAATGCATTTACTGTACACCAGGTTATTTTCTTCTTGACCTTTTTTCGCAATTTTGGTGTAAAAAAGGCAGGAAAATATTCATTGTGTTTATAGTTAAAGATTTACTTTTTTATCTAACACATGTCAGAGGCTGGTTTTCCCCGTAGATTGTCAACTGTGAACATAGCGAAATTAAACATAGATGAAAATACAATGTATTCAAATATATGGTTCTGCTGTGAATATAACAAAAATATTCCTATATATGGTATATAAGGGCTATTCCAGTAAAAATCTCCACCTGGGGGTGGAAGGCCACTTATTTTTATACTCCCTACCAAGAGAAAAAAAAATTAAATATATAGTTAAACTATTAGGATACAATAGAAATAAACCCACCACTAACAGAAAAAAAAAAGGTGTTCCAAACCCCGGTGAGAATTTTAAATGGAATAACCCTAAGGATAAAATTCAAGACAATTTTTTTCCCTAGCTCACGAAGTGGAAGATCACGAAAATAAATTGCTCGCAAAAATAAGTTGGTTTACAGTATCTCTTGGAATAATTTCTTACATTTATTTTTACGATTATAACAATTATTTCTTGATACCTAAAGATAAATTTACAATAATTTCAATAACATAAATATTAAGATGCAATATTAACCAAGGAACCAGTGTAAGGTCTCTTGGTTAATATTTGTAATTGGAATTCAAAACTTGTATCTAAATTTTAAAAGAAAGATGTATAAAAATGAGATTAAGCAAAACAAATCATTGATCTGTGTGCTATATTTTAGAATTACGGGGTTATTGGTGACTATTTGACTAACTAGTGTAATTTTCAATTATCATTTGATCATCAAAAACCGTCCTGAGTATTTAATTACCATAAAATTAACTAAATTTACCCCATTATCAGTAAAAAATTATTGACAGAATGAGCAAAAAAATTTTGATTCTTTAATTACTCCATTAGAACTAAATATATTGTAATTTTGAACATTATGCATACACTTAATTACTGAAGAAAATGTAAAAAACATACACTTAAACATGCAGTTATCTGTTTCATAAACTCTACCTGTAAATGACCTGGTCTTAGAAGATGTGCTATGTCTATCATAGCCTGTTCAGCCAACAAAGTCAATGCCTCAGGTTCCACTTTAAGAATTTTCTTTCCTTTGACATCAAAAGTTGAAACATAATCACCTATCAATAAGATATATGCAAATTAGTGAAATGTATAAAATAATTGTTACAGCTATATTTTTGCCTATACCTTGGAAGCATCCCTGTGCAGCTTGTAGGAGTGGTATTGAGATGTGCCACAAAAAAGTAAACAACAAAAATGTTCATTTTTTTCACCTCTTAGACTACAAATGTATGTAGACAGAAAATGACAAGCATTCAGTCAAAAAAGTAAACTGACATGGGTTGGAGGTTGGCAAATGATAAATTATGGAAAAAACAAAATAAAGGGCAAAATACAGGAATTAATCAATTTACCAAAATTTTTCACACATGAAATCAACATTGCACTGAC
Source organism: Modiolus philippinarum (assembly GCA_002080025.1). NCBI lineage: Eukaryota > Metazoa > Mollusca > Bivalvia > Mytilida > Modiolidae > Modiolus > Modiolus philippinarum. The sequence goes on along the minus strand of MJUU01003352.1, from coordinate 14,690 downwards.
CTGTTAATTTTTTCCATGGCGTATCCAGAGGTTTTTCTGTTTCTAATATATCCTGGAAATGGAAGGGTTTGACTGCTGCAGCAGCTGGGGTACTCTGATTTCTTACACTAGCTGTGTAGATATTACAACACAATCTTCTCAAGCATCTTGATGACAGCATGCTTTTCTGAAAATATATAAACACATATATGTTTTGCCTCGTAACAGTGCCCACCACAGTAAGTAAACTGCAGTTAGAGCATGAAAGTCAGAGATTAAAGGAAGGGAATTACAACATGGCATCACAGCAATCCTCTACTGTAATCAAGTAATACTGTAAGCCATGAAACTTTTACTGTTACAGTAGTTTAATTTTCTCGGTAAGGACGGAAGCACAAAGTGAAACTGTTGCAAAAATGTGAATGTAATCACAGGTATTAGAAGGACAAAGAAATAAATATGGCAAACACGAATTTAAAACTGTGCAAATTTGGATTTTGAATGCAAACCATGAAAAAAGTTGTGCATAAATTACCCAGTTTACAGTATGTGTACATAATCATTTAAATAACCTTTTAAAATCTAAAAGAAACACTCTTTATGAGGTAAATAATTATGTTGAAAATAACATGTTCTTTGCTTCATATGAATGACTGAATTCTTCCAAATCATAAAAATTTGAGAAAGAAATTCTATCTAGGTTGCAAGAATACCACTAAGTGGAAAATGTAGTATTTTTCCGTTCTGTTTTCCTGTACTGAAAAGGGCTGCAGCTAAAATTTTATCCAGGATTATTTGCCAATAGACATGTAAAAAGCAAAAATTTATCCAAATGTACACCTTCATGTAAAAATTATTGCACATGCAGATAATCAAAACATCAAAACCTATTTTTTCAACATTTCAAAAGCTAAAATATCTGCAGCTGTTTACTTAAATGCCAAATACATTCCACAATTACTTTAACTACACACTAATAATGGACATCTAGTGTCTCTCACAAAACTTAAACAAACCTACCTGTAAATGAGCTTTTCTCACTTTTGAGACACAACAGTTTCTATTTTTTGCGGTGTGAGATTTCCTTGTCTTACACTAGTGTAAGACAAAAAAAATCATGTGCAGTTTATCCGCAAAAATTAAATTGAATTGTTTTGTACATTACGATCTTAAGTAAGAGTCAACAAATGTTTTCGTTGCATGGTGATCATAAGTGTATTAAGTTTACTTGTAATTAAATTTTTGTATCATTTGAAATATCATTTTACTGGAAAATGCACCTTAAAATTCCCTTAACAATATGGTGCGCTCAGGCTTGCATTGCGGATTAAATGATGTTGCAAAAAGGGACGTAACTCTTTAAGATAAACAGATAAATGGGGCGACATTTCTGTGAGGAATTTGGTAAATATCAGAGAAAATACAGTGAGAAATAAAATCAAACACAAGTGAAAGTGCAAGACAAGAGAATCTCAGACACCCGCAGGTAAGACATCAATCATCCGAGACTAGAAATCTCACATTCTGGTATCCGAGATTTCCTTGTCTTTCATTTTCAATGGTGTTAGATTCTTAAGGTCTTTGAACAAATTCATTGACCATGTTGACAGTTCAGACAATTGGACACACTCTCGGAATACCAGCTGGTAGTCTAGACCAAGCATGCAATTACAGTCACGTTTTGTTTTTCATATAGTGCTCCTCTGATTTTTTGGTTTTGCCTGCACAATGTGCCTGAAGAGTACACTCAGTAACTAGGAAGAAGAAGAAGAATTACTACCTGGATTCATTTGCCAAACAAAAGCACAGGTTTATGTCTTAATCTACTACCAAACCACAATGGAAAAACTGTATAAATGTAAACAGGTGCAAGTTGTGAGACTGTAACATGTTGCACAAGTAATTTTAATGATTGCTCCAAAGTCCTCTCACAAGGATGATGCTTATAGCAATCTCTAGCAGTAGCATACATTTGTATCGTAAAGTGAGATACTAGTGTAACATTAAATAGTGTCCACCGTGAAATTCTGTCTGGCTTTCCAATTTTTACTTATGATAAAGTTTGAGGACAGAATTTAATGCATTAATCATGTTAATTATCATGAAATACACCTTATTCTTACTTTTGCAGACACAATTTTTTACCCTGAACTGATCAAAAACTGGTTGCCAATCTTAGCTGGGCTAAATGGGGGAAATTCCTATCTCTTTCTTTTGGGATAATATAAGTTGGTTGGAAATGTATCCCATGGATAGAACAGTTGATTCACCCCACCTTTTCTAAATAACAAGTCCTTAAAGATCAAAGGAAGTACATACTACAAGTTATTCCCATTGACATTGTTCATTACCATGATTACGGCTGGCAGGCGTGATTGCTGCCGGTTGACCTTTGTTGATCCCTATGTAATATCGGATATTTTCCAGGTTGGAACAGAATTCGGTAAGTAAGAAAGTTATGTATCAGTTTGGTATATTGTCCTCTCTTTTGGATTTTCCAATGAAATGCGATAAATAGCTTGATGGACTTTTTCAAAGGACATTTGTGATTTACACATCGACTCCTGATGAACTAGGGCAGACAAAAGACACAAAGCAACCAGGTAAAAAATGTAACTAAAAGGTAAAATGAAGCCTGGTCCTGGGCCGAGCCAGTGAAGGACAAAATAAAAATTATTTATCCTTGACATCACTTTTCGATTTTATCTTGTGTCAGCTTATTATCAAACCAATCTTACATTTGTACCGTCGTGAATTTTATGGTCATACCTAAGTCTTTGCAAAGCTAGATTACCTGTGAAATATGTTTTTTAAAAACGAAAATTATTGAGATTTATCGGAACTCTCGATTTTCATAAACAATTCAGAGGACTTCCGAAAAAAATGATCACGTCTCTTAAATGCTTTGAAATTCCTACAAAAACTCCTTTGTTCCAAACTTCTTAATGATTAAAGATACTTTCACTTTCAACATGTGTTGAGGAAGAATAAAAAAAAATTTTCTCTAGCTGCAATGGAAAGTACTAATGTCAAGATAACATTTGAAGATATAGGAATAAAAAAGGCACCAAAGCTTGCAGACACTCGTCTTGGAAAGGTTTACTTTGTTGACAAGCAAATTTACTCTCAAGATTGCCTCTTCCCAGTCTTGCCACTTCCTAGCTGCGGGACCGTAGCTCATATGGTCCTTGTGCTGATTTTTTGATAGTTGCGGACCATGGTCCGCCAAATCAGAAAAAAATAAAAGGACCTATAGAGCTACGGTTCTGCAGCTAGCCACTTCCCAGCACAGGTACGTGTGGACAGGACCCCTTTGGGTGCCCCGATAGTGCCCCTCCCCCGTTTTAGGCTTGTTTGCGAATCCAATCAGTGATGTCACAAAATCAATTTTTTGGTTGCAAAATTGTATTTCCAGACCTGTCAAGTCTCACGCTTTCGGCGTGAGAGTCACGCTTTCCAACCGCAAATCACGCTCTCACGCTCAACCCTTTCAATGTCACTCTTTTTAGATTTACGAAAAAAAAAAGATTTTAAATCGAAAAATAGCCTTTTCACAATAAGACAACAAATAATAAGAGGTACTTCTGTACATTCTTTCATATAACTGGTTCATTTTCTACTAAAGACCTAAGTAAAACAACTTTTTCCTTTTTTAATGAAAATTTGGTTTCAAATTCCTTGCTGTGATCATTTGAAATGCTCCCAGAATACACCACTTTGCATCCCTGAAAAAAATTCCTGTGGCTATTCCCAAAAACAGCTTTAGTCTCACAGTCTTGGAACCCAAACACCCTTGACAGCTCTGTATTTCGGCAATAAATATCATTGTATAACAAAGGGACAGAATTTATTTTTTTAAATAACTTTTTACATACAAGTCCGATTTTGGATCTGTAAAATGCATAATAAACCTCAAGACTTTTCATATTTTTTTTACCGTTTTACTTTTTCTAAATTTCCTTTGAATAATTTGAAATGTGTATTTCAAATATTTGGAAAATGTAAAAAATTTGAATACTTTACAAATACGTCAATTAGATCAAATAAAAATAATCAAATATCGAATTTTTTTATATCCTGTTAAACTGTAAAATGTCTTCAATTCAGACCAAAAGAAATTATCAAATTACTAGTACCTTTAAAAACAAAACCATACAAGTTAATTGAAAATATACTATAATGCCGACCGGCATCCCAAATACTGTCTGTCACTATTTTTCCAAATGTATTTATGCCCAAACCTATACGAAAATGATAGTTTCACACAAAAAAATATATGAGGGAAAAAAGGGGAGGGGCACCATCGGGGCACCCAAAGGGGTCCTGTCCACACGTACCTGTGCTTCCCAGTCTTGATTGAGGCACTCTTGCATTCTGTTCATAATAAAAAAAATTAAAATCTGAGAGATAGATAAAATATGTAATACAGAAGAAAGACCTTTAGCACAAACTCCGGGAATACATTGTTATTCAGACCACGATTTTACCACAGGGGCTATAAAGCTCGTTAAACGTTAAAATAATACTTTAAATACTACAAGGGGTTGAACTTCCACATTTGAAATTTTTTACATGCTTGTGTTAATTAATTTAAAATCAAATGGTTTCCATTTCCAAAGAGGCCCCACTTAAACATTGTTAAAGGCATTGGTTTAAAGGAAACAAGTCAACTCTTACCAATGCAAACTCGTACCAATGTAAACTCTAACCATAAAATAGTTAACTCGTAATAATGCAAACTCGCACCATATTCAATTTGTACCAACCTTAACTCGTACCAAAATATTTATTGTGGGGAACAGCCTATTTGCCACACCTACATGTACTATTTGTATATGTATGCCTGAATTCATTTATATGAATTCATATGGATTCCGAGTTCGAGATTAAAAACTCGGAATCCATATGAATTCATAAAGGTAAAGTAGCCACAACGAAATTTGCAGTGACTTTTCCCCAAATATCTTTTTTAGTAAATGTTAAGGGGTGGCAAGGCATACACCAATTATTAGCTAATTTTTTGTAGCTTCATGCCATATGCATTACCAGTATCTAAAAAAAAATTTGACATGTAAACAAATTCATTTCAATCAAAGCATATGATAAGGGGATACTTGTTCACATTTCTTTAAAATACGAGTGAAATTAGTCTTATAACATATGACTTCGCATTACCGGTATTATTCCATTTTTAATGTTTATATGCCGATATATTTTTTTTTATTTTCCGAAATCTCGGGCGGCAGCAAATCAATAAAAAAACTTAAAAACATAAAGAAAATAATAAATAGCAAAAAAAAAAATAAAAGATAAACATTTAAAATAACGAAAAATATAAAATGTCGCCACCCGAGGTACTATTTTGTAGGACTAGGGTGAAATCAACATTAAGGTCTATGGAAAATATTTTTATTTGAACTTTGATTATTTCGGTAAATTTACCAAAAGTAACGGCAAAAAATTAGAAAATGATACATATCTGTTTTATGATGGTCTTATTCAAAACAAAAATACATGTACCTACAGCGATTTAAGCTGTGGCAAATTTTGTTGTGCGTACATTAATTTAGTTTGTTTTGTAAACGGCATGGACGATGACGCTAATTTCGATGATTTTGAATTGTTAGTACATGTTGACCAGGGTTTACTGAGAACTTGACAAACCTATCAATTTAGTTCTGCTAAGCCAATCATGGATAGCTGCCGACTTACTATGCATGAGGCCTCGTTTTCCTATTTATTCCTTATTTTTTTTTGTATCAAAAAATGTTTTTTTGTTATCAAAAAAATCCAAATGATATTGCTTGGACAAATTACATCAGCTTGTGTTTTGAGCACATCAAAGTTGGGCATCTGACCGCTGGGGTTGGGGTAAATTTCCTTATTATTAAAAGGTAATAAGATTAACCAATATTGCTTCAAATAGCCACATTGAAGTCAGTTGGAAACAATTAACAATGGTACATGAAAAAATTGGTACAACTTTTATTTGGAACAAGTTAACAATGGTACAAGTTAAAAATAGTATGAGTTTGCAGTGGTAAGACTTAACATGGTACATGTACGAGTTTACAATGGTACAAACATGGGGGTCACTTCCTATATAGAGGTATATACAGACGTGCCGCTGGAATGGGCCTGTTTTTTGCAGTTGTCAACTATATGAATGGGTAGTAATTTTGACATCATGTATATCAATGGGTAGCTAATTAACCACAAATGGCCAGAATCTCTATGGTTGCTGTAAATAATCAGGTATTTATCATTATTTGATGTTTAAAAACATTCCTTCTCTGAGATTAATGGTTTTCTTACTCCAAAGTCACATTTTTACTACACAGTTGGGTTGGTTATTTTTGAAATTTACTATATGAATGGGTCGATATTTTGTTGGGGGGACTATATGAAAGGGGGTATTTTCAAAATGCCAGCACCAGTACCCAATTCCAACTAAAGTGACCCCCCCTGTGGGTACGTGTTAACTATTAAACGTTCTAAATACCAAAAAGTTATCCCATGTGAATCAAAACAAAAAAGTGTGAAATTGGTAGGTTGGACACTTGTCGGGCTAGCCCCATTCCATCTGTCTAGAGACTATTGCATGCATTGTCAAATCATTTTGACTTAAGATCTCTTGATATGTAGTACAATGAAAAATCCTACATTCACTCTATGGATACCGTTTCTCCGATTTTATAACAAATATCAGTTAACATCCTCTCTGATAATGTCTTCATTTTTAGAATGACATAGTAACAAAAACTTTTTATACCCCCGCTCCGAAGGAGGGGGTATACTGTTTTACCTCTGTCCGTCCATCCGTCCGTCCGTCACACATATTTTCGTCGCATTTTTCTCAGCAACTACACATGACAGCCACTTGATATTTGGTATGGTGCATCAGGATGGTGTCCTATACTGCGCCTCCCCTTTTCGGCCATATGGGATCACCACTTCCTGTTTACCGACTTTATGCATTTTTTACTTTTATTTTCCAAATTGTGACTTTTTTCGTCGCATTTTTCTCAGCAACTGCACATGACAGCCACTTAATATTTGGAATGGGGCATCAGTATGGGGTCCTTTACTGCGCCTCCCCTTTTCGGCCATATCGGATCACCACTTCCTGTTTACCGACTTTGTGCATTTTTTACTTTTATTTTCAAAATTGTGACTTTTTGTCCCATTTTTCTCAGCAACTACACATGACAGCCACTTGATATTTGGAATGGTGCATCAGTATGGGGTCCTATACTGCGCCTCCCCTTTTCGGCCATATCAGATCACCACTTCCTGTTGACCAACTTTGTGCCTTTTTAGCTCACCTGGCCTAAAAGGCCATTTGAGCTTTTGCCATCACTTTGCGTCCTTCGTCCGTCTGTCCGTCGTCCGTCAACAATTTCAAAAATCTTCTCCTCTGAAACTGCTGGGCGAATTGTAACCAAACTTGGCCTGAATCATCACCAGGGTATGCAGTTTCAAAATTGTGTTCGATTAGTCCGAGGGTCTAACAACATGGCTGCTGTTACTAAAAATAGAACATAGGGGTAAATTTCTGTATTTTGCAAATAACTCGAAAACCGTTACAGATATAAAAAAACTGACTAGGGTAAAAATGATCAGCATGGCAAGATCTACCAGCCCTGCAATTTTGAAGAAAATCTGAAAACCCGTCTTAGAGTTATTGCCCTTTTTCCATAAAATTTTCAAAATTTTGACATTTTTCATTTTTTATAAAAAAAACTATAACAGATAGAGGTCAACTTTAAATTGATAAAATGTTCAGCATATCAAGATCTATCCACCCTGAAATTTTGAAGAAAATCAGAAACCCTTTGTAGGAGTTATTGCCCTTTTTTCACCAAATTTTTAAATCTTTTGTATTTTTCGTCTTTTATTTCCATAACTATAGAAGATGAAGGTTAAGTGTAAATTGATGAAATGTTTGCCATGCTGTGGCGACTTCAAAACTGGTGTTGAATCGCCATTTTCAAAATGGCCACCAAAAAAAAGGCGGGGAAAATGCAACATTGTCGGATTTCAATAAAAATTGGTTTCCAAATAGATATTGATGTTGCGACTTCAAAACCGGTGTTGAAAATTTTTCGTTGATCACCATTTTCAAAATGGCCGCCAAAAAAGGCCGGAAAATTCGACATTGCCCGATTTCAATGGAATTTGGTTTCCAAATAGGTATTGATGTGGCAACTTCAAAACTGATGTTAAAAATTGTTCATTGACTGCCATTTTCAAAATGGCTGACAAAAAAGGCGGGAAAATTCAACATTGTCTGATTTCAATGAAATTTGTTTTCCTCATAGATATTGATGTTGCGACTTCAAAACCGGTGTTGAAAATTGTACATTGACCGCCATTTTCAAAATGACCACCAAATAAGGCGGGAAAATTCAACATTGTCTTACTTCAATAAAATTTTGTTTCCAAATAGATATTGATTTTGCGACTTTATGGTGTTAAAAATTGTTGTTGACCGCCATTTACATAATGATGTCTCGACTTCAAAACTGGTGTCAAAAGTAGTCCTTAGCAAGAATGTTTTTTGTCAAAAAAGTCCAACAAAGACATATCACATATAGTAAAACATGATCAGACTTTAAATACAGATCAAAAATTGGTTGAGTTTGAGCTACCAAAGTTAGAGAGACTGAAGTTTTAACTTACAATGTTAGCTTGATTGTGGCAAATGAAAACCAGGTGAGCGATACAGGCTCCTGGGAGCCTGTGGTTACATTTATTTTCAAAATTGTGACTTTTTCGTCGCATTTTTCTCAGCAACTACACATGACAGCCACTTGATATTTGGAATGGGGCATCAGTATTGTTGTCCTATACTGCGCCCCCCCTTTTCGGCTATATCGGATTACCACTTCCTGTTTACCGACTTTGTGCCTTTTTTACTTTCGTTTTCCAAATTGTGACTTTTTCGTTGCATTTTTCTAAGGAACTGCACACGACAGCTACTTCATATTTGGTATGGAGCTTCTTTGAAGGGTTCTATACTGCATCTCCCTTTTTCAGCCATATTGCTGTACTACTTACTGTTTTTATGACTTTATGATTTTTTTTACTTTCATTTTCCAAGGTGAACTTTTTTGTCACTTTTCTCGGCAACCAAACATCCAACTGTGTAAATGCTTGTATTGTGTCCACACTTGTAATGTGTCCACACCTGTATTGTGTCCACACACACTTTATATTTTGCACTTACTTATTGATTCAGGGTTCAATGAGCGGGGGTATAACTGGCTGCCATTTGGCGACAGCTCTTGTTTTTTTGGCTTATATTAATATTTTAATCCAATAAAAATGCTTGTTACTTCTGTGTCATTCTAAAATGAAAACATTTACAATGTAGTGCATTTCATCCAATTGAATCCCCTGTTACATAAAAAGGATAAATTCAGCATACGCTCGAGAGTGCCAATAGGATGATTTCAGTATGAATGGGCTAAATATAGTCTATAACATTGTTTCCAGTTTACTGCTTATATTTCTCAAATCAAGATAGTTAAAATTTTCACTTTTTGAAGTTAACAGATTACCGAGAACTTTAAAATGTGAAAATTTAACCATCAAGATTTGAGAAAATATCGTATTAAAATGAGAACAATGTTACAGATTGTTTCTCTAATTTCTAAAGAATTTATTTGAATGTAAAGTGATCTCTGTGGTCTCGTTTCTCAACTATGCTGCCGTTTTGTTGCTACCATTGTTGCTATACATGTGTATCATTGCTCCATTCATTAAAAGGGATGCTGAGTGAAATATTTTTTATAAAAATGTCATATTACTAATAAATTTAATAATTTTAGTCATAAAAATGCAAAAACCATAATATTTTGTAAGACAATGATACAGGTGTTTTATTTAACATCCAGTTGCACTATTTCTAGAAACTGACACAAGACATTTACATGATTGACCAATCGCCAACTTAGAACAAATTTACGCACATGTTATTTATCATTTTGATAACTAATCGGTCAGGAGGTGTTTGAATTTGCTAGAAATTAGACATTTTAGAGAATACTTGATATCAGACGTTACTAATATTTCAACTAAGTTAAAATATAAATACTTAACTGTTTCAAATGTGAAAAAAGTTTGTTTTTATTGATCATTTATTTTATTATTTATATTTTCAGAGACGTGCTTTGAAGGATGTAAATAAAAAAGAGATATTGTTTTCTATCCTGGCCTGTCTGTCATTGTTAGCAGCATTTATATTAGCAGTGATAAAATTAACAGAATTGGTTAAAGACAACACTACTACAAATGTGGACTTTACCTTTGCTATTATAATTATTATCAACACAAGTAAGGATGTATATAGAATATAATCATGAAAAGTATGTTGGGTAAAGCTGTAAACATATATTTTGTCCCAATGAAAAAGTGTCCCTAGTGGATATTATTTTAATGAGATATTTATTCCGTGAGGATAAAATACCACTTATATCTTATCCCTGGATATTATTTTCCCATGTAAATATGTTCCTTTGGATGCTATTTTTGTAACGTTTCTATCTCACAGATATAATATCTTAAACATTTTATCCCAGGGGAATGTATTATGTATAGCAGGGATAAAATAAATTGTTACAAGGCTACACAAGACAAGACAATTCTTTATATGAATTTGTTGCAGTCTAATATCAATGTCTCAGGTTTTTGTTTTAAACTGTAATGTTGTGTTTGACATTTTGGATTCTGTTTTGCTTGATAAATTAGAAAAATTTATAATACTTGTAATATCTGCATCAAATTATTATGAACAGGCAAAAGAGGTAAAAACAAAAGCTGAATTCAAACTTGTTAATGTGGAAAATTTTTAACATTAAAGGGAAAATTCACTAAATTTTGAATAAGACCTTAATTTACTCTAAGTAACCTTGTGAACATGTTGACCAAGTTTTAAGTAAAAATTCGCATTGGTATAGGAGAAAAACGATATTTATTATTCATTTCTACTAGAAATTTTAGCTGAGTGACGTCACCTGGCTAGATCTCGGTCATTTAAAAAAAAATCATACCACTGTTTTTTATCGTTATTTAAAGCGTTCGATTGAGATCATGAAATAACTAATTACTGCAGAAAAACAATGACAAACGTGTTACCCTTTTGTTTAAATCATGTTTCTTTCAACATAACTGCTTCGTAGAATAACTAAATTCCAAATTTACAGTCAAATAAAATTGGCTGTTCGTGATGTTTTAAATCGATGCAAAAAGATGCCAGAAAAGTAGTTGAAAATAACAAAAAAAAAACCATTAATTTTCTTTTATTATCCTCAAAACAATCTAGGAAGTAATAAATATGTGCACACACACGCCCACGTGCTTCTGTGTTCCAGTGTTGAAAAGTTAATACCTTTGTAGTGATGTAATCATCAGAGGTTAATTAACAACCAAATATACAGAATCTTGTCCCTTGTCAAATTTTACCTGTGTCATGCCCTACAGGTAAATGTGGCGTGTGCCGCACTAATTAGTAGAAAAGGCACACGCCTATTTTTTTTTTTTTTTAAATGTTGCTTATGACACGATACAAAATATTTCAGTGATATTAAACAAATGACGGATACTGGATAAAATTTTAAAAACAAACGCAGTTCATTCTGCGAGGGTCACACACTGTAAAAAGTGTCGTTCACCGGGACAAAACTGGAAGATCTGAAGAGATTGTATCCGGTGTTAAAAATGTTTTTATTTCGTGCAGAAGTTTGACAAAATATTAGCCTAGACCCTTTTTTCTGCACCCCTTTTCAGTAGCTAAGTCCGACTGTGCTCAAACTTCGGTTTAGTACTGTCTAGGACAAATATGATATTAGTCCCAGCTTATGTATAAAAAAAAGAGGTTGATTCTTGTAATGTCTTTTACAATACAAGTGATATTTTAAAATGCTTATGTGTCATGGGTTCAAGTTGTCTGAAAAAAATATATACTTACAATGCCGAAATTGTTTATACAGACAGTAGTGGTATACCGTAATCCACAGAGATTAGGCCGTGTTCAGCAGGCGCTGATCCAGGGAATTTGAAAAGGGGGTTCCAATTTCGAAGGGATAGAAAATTTCGCCGAGGGGAGCGAGGCACGAATATTTTTGGGGTATTTCTTAGTAAAAAATCAGGAACATGATTGTCCAAAAAAGGGGGTTCCAACCCCCCGTACCCCCCTTTTTCAAATTCCCTGGATCCGCGCCTGCTGAACACAGCTTAATCTCTGTGTTGAGCAGGAGAATACCCCTACATCAGATTTGGCTTGCACGTTGTTTTTTTTAAATAATTTGTACCAATTTCATTTTCTGCACAAAACGAGCCGTCTCCTGCTCAACAATATAGCATGACATAAAAATGTAGATCCAATGTAAATACAACTGCAATCGGTTTTAAGAAAAAAAGATAGAAGTTTCTATCCGGACTTTCTACTGTTTGTATGTATAACTATAGGTACTAAGTTATGAGTCTCATACCGTTTCATTGCATAAGGTGTTTGCGTGCAGAGTTTATCGTGTAGACAGCAGGTGGTATCAACGGGGGTCGTCACTTTTTCCAGGTAAGATCAAGTGATTTATACAGGTATAGAAGTGGCCGGATGGGTCTGACACCTGTCATCTCAATAAACAGTTAATACACAATATGGTGTGTACACGCCTGCACAGCTATGAATACTTCTTGTCAATATGAATCTTAATTTCTACAATGTTTTCTGTTGATTTGTGAACACGGGAACTTCGTAAAAGTTCTGGATATATTATCAATTTAATGATATACTTTAAAGAAATAGCTGCAAATTTTCAGTTCTTTATAGAATAAATTACAAATCGTTGAATTTTGTGAAAGAAATCACTTTGTATTTGGACAGATCAGAGTTATGTACATTTATGTACTTGCTGTTTTTTCACAGGCTTATCGAGTTTTGGTATTTTGTGGTCTTTAGGTATCACGTGACTTTTTAATTAGTTGACAAGACGACAATATGGCGGTTGATGCACCGGTATCTGCTCACAATTAATTCAGTCTTGTACAGTTATCCGAGACAATTGAACAGTAATACATGTACATATATTTATGTGCTAACTAAGATATGAGGAATAAAATATTGAATTTTTATTTTTTTGCGAATTTTCCCTTTAACTTCTAAAATAAACTAAAAGCTAGATTATAATTAAACTAAAAAAAAAACTATACAAAAGTGAAAAGTTAATTGTATGTCATAATTTGCTTCAGGCATTTCACAAATTGGTGGTAAAGCACATACCAAACTTACTGGCTTGATTGTAAATAATGTAATGTCATTGGTAATTGTACACGTATTTATTTGCTTTGAAGCATTTCAGGAATTGTTGGCCTGTTGGCTAGATTGTAAAATAATGTCATTGGCTGCAGTAATGTCGAAAAAATGACTCCTGTATTTTCAATCTGACAGCATTGAAACCCCAAATTTACTTTAAAGAGAAAATTCGCGATTTTTTACATGTTGGCTCATTTTGTTCCTTGTAATGAAAAATGCATATATTTCAAGTTTTATTAAAAAATTCGAAAAAATAAAGAAGTTATTAAAGAATTTCTATTATATATTTTGACTGTAATTGTAGGTTGTGACGTCAAAACCTACTACTGAATCATGGGAAATGTCTTTAAAAGTCTGCATCGATACAGATCAGTTTACGTAATTTAAATCGCACAGATGATTTTTGATGTGGCCAATAATCAAAAAATAAAAAGGATGTAAATAAACCCCAAAGGAATTTAAATAAAAAATACTTTTGTCTTTATGAATTCATACGACTGAAATGATTTAATTGGAAGCGCAAATCCTAATTTTGTGTATGAAAGGATGCATTATTATCATTTTGATATACTCAGCTATTTATATAACATAAAAGTTTTTTTATTTTCTCTTTTTTTAAATGTTGCGTTATTCTTCAATATCAATCGTTCAATGATTAATTTTTGACATTGACAAGCGGCAAGCAATCTTTGATGTCCATGATCTCTCGCACACAGGTGACACAGATTTTAACACCTGTGTCCCCTCAGGTGTTGCGTAATAATTTCTAAGCCAATTTGCAAAATTTCACATGATTACCTGTACCGATTATTGACGGAAATTACATCAATAGAAACAATATACTGAGGCTATAATTGCACGTGGGTGAACGTTTGGTTGTAGACAATATTGGATGGGATTTGAAAACATACTTTATAAGAATCGATCTTCTGTTGCTTTTTTTTTCAAAACATAAAAAAAATGTGTCATTCAGATATCAGACTTCATAAAAGATAAGTAAAATATTGAAAAGAAGAGGGTTAATAATTGACAATGATGAGTCAAGATATTCTAATTAAAAAATAAGTAGAATTGTATAAAGTTCGCCCAATGTGTTTTAAAAGGGGAAATCTAATAAATGTTGGAGCATTTTTTTTATGAATAGAAATCAAATTAAAAATTTATTGCATTACTATTCAAATGGACAAAAATGCAAGCATATATATAGACATCATTCACATTGTCGCATAATCATGAATATACATGCATTTATAAGATTGGTGAGCCCAAGAGTTGTATAAAAAATAATTTGCTTGAACTTTTATTTACTATTGGTTTTAGGCACCTAAACTCTATTCCATTTAAAAACATGCTTTTTATCTTGAATGATTTCTCATTACTAAATCTGTAATATTGT
>MJUU01003351.1:275923-289543 GCA_002080025.1 Modiolus philippinarum | reverse complement strand
GCCACTGTTACTAAAAATAAAAAAAATTCAGAAAAAATTCGATAAAAAAAATTTTGAAAGATTCTCTATAAGGCCATTTACTACGAAACTTTGGGTAAATGATGTATTTATGATTTCCTTAAAGAAGTATGGTTGATGACCCCAACCGCCATCAAACATGGTCACCACCATTACTAACAATAGAAAATTTGACAAAAAAATTCAATAAAAACTTTCTGAAAAATCCTGTAAAGGAGCAGTTCCTTTCAAACTTTAGGAAAAGAATATATTTGTGATTCCCTTTAAGAATTGTTGTTGACCGCAACCAATATCAAACATGGCTTCCATGATTACTAAAAATAGAAAATTTGACGAAAAATTCAATAAAAAAAATTGTAAAAATCATGTAAAGTACCATTTGCTACAAAATTTTGGGTACATGATATATTTATGATTCCCTTTAAGACTTATGGTTTGTGACCCCAACTGCCACCAAACATGGTTGCCACCAATACTGAAAACAGAAAATTTGACAAAAAATTCAGAAAAATCCTGTGTTGGGCCAATTGCTACCAAACTTTGTACAAACAATACATTTGTGATTCCCTTTAAGAATTATGGTTCATCACCCCAACCAATACCAAACATGACTTCCACCATTACTAAAAAACAGAAAATTTGACAAAAATTTAATAACAGAATTCTGAAAATCCTGTACAAGGCCATTTGTTACCACATTTTGGGGGAGAGACATATTTTGTATTTAATGTAATATGCTTACACAAAATTTTCGTTTCACTTTTTAGCTCACCTGGCTGAAAGCCATGTGAGCTATTGCCATCACTTGGTGTCCGTTGTCCATCGTTAACATTTCACATTTTAATCTTCTCATCTGAAACCACTGAACCAATTCCAACCAAACTTTGCATGGATGATGTATGGCAGGTCCTTTACAAAGTTTCCTTATTTCTTGCTGATTGGTCAAATAACATGGCTGCCAGAAGCAATTCTTTTTTCTAATTGGCCGATTTTCAAATATCTTCTCTGATACTACAAGGCCAAATGTTTTGAAACTTTATAGGAATGATGACTCAAAGGTTCTCTACAAAAATTCCTCATTTTGTAATGATGGGGTGGCAGTGGTGGCAATAACATTGCGGCATTGGTGGCACATAGTTTTGCATTGAAGTCTATGGGAAATTGCATTTTAACCGTCTTTTTTTAAACTGCTTTAGAAGCCAATTCTAACCAAACTTTGTATGAATGATGTATAGAAGGTCCTTCAAACACTGTTTTAATTTGGATTGTTCCATGACTACTGTTTGGAATGAAGATTTCCTTTAAACATACACTTAATATACACACATTCTAAAATGGGCACATGTTAACCAGGTGAGCGATACAGGCTCAGGTGAGCCTTTGGTTCGGGAAACCCATACGTTTTTGCAAGAGCACTTTGCCAGTTAAATTTATGTTTGTTGATCTCGTATCCATGAGTAAAACAATATGAATGTAGCGTTGCTTGACATCCATGCAGTGAAAATCTCCGCTCAGACTGGTACTAGGGGACATTTTAACCGAACGATGAGATGTGAACAAACCTCATTGTTGAAGGCCTCGTGGTGACTTAAAGATGAAGAACAACAATAAAATCGTCGTTCCATTGCTTTTTCATTGCTTGGTTTTAACATGTTATTGTAGAGACTGTCTGCATTACACCGCTTGTTAAGATTATAAGAACCTAACATCGATGATAGTAAAGGATAAAGAAATCTCAGACAAATGAGGGAAACATTTCAATATTTCTCTACCGAGGCGCTGATTGAACAATTGAGAACAATTGTTCAATCCAACCTGAGGGTGTCTGGGGTTTCTAAATCTTGCAATATCAACGGTGTTCGATTATTTTTTCACTTTTGCTCTTAAAACGTCTTTTGGTGCCGTCATGTTGTCCTTATCGTCTGCCATTCCTTTGCGACTCACCATGACGTCATAGTATGCACGAGGCTATCTCACATGCGGTGGTGTGAGACAACATGAATCTAACACGGGTGGGTGTTCGAGACTATATGAATCTAACATCGGTTAAAAGGCAAGATCAAGAAATCTCAGACACCCAAGGGTAAGATTTCAATATTTCTCTGACGAGGCTTGGAGTGTCAGAGAACCATTGAAGTCTTACCCGAGGGTGTCTGAGATTTCTAAATCTTGCATTTTCAACGATGTTTGATTAATTTTCTCACTTTTGTTCATACAAACGTCTTTCAGAATCCGTCATGTAGTCCTTACCATCCGCCATTACTTACAGCGACTCACCATGACGTCAATGACGTCATAGTATGGGGTGATGTGAGACAATATGAATCTAACACGGGTGGGTGTGCGAGACAATGAAACCTCACACACCCAAGGGCAAGATTTAGGTTGTGTCTGACGAGGCAAGGCCGAGTCAGAGACTACCTAATCTTGCCCGAGGGTATGTGAGATTTACCTTGTCTCGCACACACATCCGTGTTTGATTTATTTTCTCACCCTGCCAACACACACGTGCGGTTGCTCATTTTGACATTGGACATCATAATTCGTACTATCAAGCATAAAGTTCCTTTTCTGTGGACACTAAATAATTCAAAACATATTACATTACACAATTTTCACTTGGGTTACTCTGGCTTTTCATACACTGGAAACTTTGATCTGAAAATTGACCTTCCTAACATTTGTTTACTTATGTTACTTACGTCCCCTTTTTATGAAGTCATAAGATTCGAGCGGGATTTTTGAATGTTGAGTATTACATTATTTTCAGAATTATCTGGCACATAAAAAAGGTGTCAAGAGTTAAAGACACAATTTTGTAAGTCGACGTTGTTGGAAAATGTGCTTATCTAAATAGAAAAAAAAAAAGAAAACAAGTGCAATTTGAATGTCAAGTGGACACAAAAACCGCGGGAAAAAGATCGTGTAAGTGTTCTCACCCAGGCGGGTGGGTGAGACGGAAAAATCTCACCCAGGCATTGGCTACATAGAAAACACTACAAGTAGGGTGAGAAAGAAAAATCTCACACCGCTAAAAATAGGCACTGACCTGTCTCAAAAGTGAGGAAAGGAAATCTCACACACCGAAGGGCAAGCTTAAGGTTGTCTCTGGTGAGGCTTCGTAGAGTCAGAGACTACCTAATCTTGCCCAAAGGTGTGTGAGATTTACCTTGTCTCGCACACATACCCGTGTTTGGTTTGTTTTTTCACCCTGCCAACACGAACGGGAGGTTTCTCATATTGACATTGGACATCATGTTTCGTACTATCAAGAATAACGTTTGTTTTCTGTTGACACTAAACGATTCAAAACATAATTCATTACACAATTATTTACTTGGCTTACTCTGGCTTTTCATTTGTGTTTTCTTATACACTGAAATCGTTGATCTGAATTTGACCTTCCTGACTTTTGTTCACTTATGGGAGTTACGTCCCCTTTTTATGCCCTGATTCAAAAAGTTCCAAAGCGAAACTTTATGTTGGTATAAATCAGCCCAGTAAAATAAAATGGTTTGTATTTTGTAGTCAAAGCTATATAATCGACGAATGCCCCGAAATAAGCTAAAAAATCAAAAATTCTAGAGTTGTAAAGTTTTAATTACAGTTATGACGTCGCCGTGATACACTTACATAAATATACCCAAAACTAATTTTAGGATTTCAGGTTCTTAAAAATATTTCAAATCAAAGTGTAAATCGTTTACAGAAATTAAAAAAAATCATAATTTATGGCACTAATTTTGACCATTCATGAACACGTATCATTTAGGTCGATAATTGACATTACCTCATTTATATTTTTATAAAAGTAAACTCGAATTAATTTTTCACAAAATTCAATTCCATTTTCCATCAAACAATTTCAATGAATAAACCACTAAATTAAGCGCTATAAGAAGCAATGAGATTATATCATACCATATATTTCAGATAAAAAATAAGATTACAAGATCTATAAGCAGTATTTTGATGATAATTACACATTAAATACGAATTGAAATATGAGAAAACATGAAACAAAATTAAGAAGTAATAATACAAGAATACAACAGTAAAAAGGGGTTGATGAAGTTAAATGAATGACGTTAAGTACTTAGGTACTGTTAAAAACATGCCAGGAGCATATCTTTTGTTATACAAGACACTTATGACATAAGAAATCAAATATGGAATTTCAAAAGTTGAAATTATAAGAAATTCTAGTATGTAAAGTAAAAAATGAAAATAACAAACAATTAGAGTATTTTGCCTGAATAAGTAAACATAGATTATATTTAAATCTTTTAATTTTTGTGACATATATGTTTATATTTTTGCATATTCTTATTTTAGCGGCCTGTAAGTCAGCAAATTGTGTTTCAAGTATTTGACTGAATTTAATTGCGTCGTAAGAAAAGGGTTGGTCAAGATACACAAGTGTGTATATTTCAACTATTACTGAAACAAAACGAATTTTAATGTTATAATAGGTAACAAGTAAAACTAGAAAAAAATATTAGCAAAGCTAATCACTAATATAACCTTCCCCGCTCCCCCGTTTGATTCCAGAAATTTATAAAAAGCTACGCCTGAACGCAGCACGATACGACCACAGCATGTCGACCACTTAAATTTGAATAAGTCTAATTTAAAATGAATGTGGACACAGTAAAGACCTTGACACGCTAATTGGATTGACACAGATGGAAGCTTGACAAATTAATTACCTTGAAACTAGGAAACGTAAACATCAGATCTTTTGGTCTATTACTGATCTGAAACTATGTATAATCTGTTGACTTCCAAATAAATCCTTACATCAAGAGCAATCCAAAGAAAAAAATCCACTTGAAATCCAATAGAACTTTAGGTTATTTGATAAAAATGCAGTTTTGGCCCTGTTTGGCCCTTATAGCTCATAAATGTTAAGAGATACATCAAATCTGTCGCATACTACTTAAACCTCACGTTTAGAGGATCCCAAAGAGACAAATCTAATTAAAATCCTGTGAAAAATTAAGATATCACATATTTGAAATCCAATAGAACTTTAGGTTATTTGATAAAAATGCAGTTTTGGTCCTGTTTCGCCCTTATTACTCATAAATGTTAAGAGATACATCAAATCTGTCGCATACTACTACACGTTTAGAGGAGCCCAAAGAGACAAATCTAATTTAAATCCAGTGAAAAATTAAGATATCACATATTTAGAAAATTGCAATTTGACCCTTTTGACCCGTTATAGCTCGGTAAGAGCTAAGCCAGATATGTTGGCATACTACCGAAAGCTTACAATAAGAGGAATGCAAAGAAAAACATCCCACCGAAATCCGATGAAAAAGTAAAATTTTCGGTAATCTGCATATTTGCAATTTTGGTCCCCTTTGGTCCCTCGTAGCTCAGAAAGGAAACAAGTTGTCAAAAATTTGGTGCAGTGCTAGTTAAAATTTCATAAGGAATCCATTACAAAAACTGCATTAAAATCGGACTAAAAATAAGAAAAATAACTGTTTTGAAATTCGCCCCATTGTGCCCCATTTACTAGTATTTCATTAACGGTAGATGTTACGTGAAATCCGTTGACATACTACAGATTGAAACTTTCCTCAAGAGTACACTGAGAGAAACCCATCAAAATCCGGTAAATGATAAATATTCTACAGTCCAATATATAAAAACATCCAATTTGGCCCTTTTCTTAGAAATGGGTAGAGCCAGAATACCCAATACCAACCCGAACCTCCCTTTTGTGCCAAGGAGCATTATATTATTTTTTACGGACTAAAGTTATCGCACGGAAACGAAGTGTCTACAGACAACCACATCACCGCCGACGACGACGACGTCGCCAATATCATACTAATGTATGACATCAAATTTTTTTTCAGTCCTATAAAAATTAATTAAATTAAAGTCTGAAATAAGAAGTGCACATCTACATTATGTCACAAAGATTTTGTTTCAGTTTTGTGAAAATCTATTCAATGGTTCAAGAGGTGTAGTGGATAAAAGATGGATAATCCCAGTCGTTACAGAAGGACACATTTATGGACGGACGGAAGGCCGGACACACAACCCTTTTACTATTTTCCCCCACTGTTCAAGCTAAGGTATGAAAATAAGGTGAATGTATAGTACAATTGAAAAGGTGAAGGAAATATTATGAAGGAGTAGTATGGACATATCTGGATTACGACAATCTAAAACAAACAATGTTAGGACTGTTTGATATATATAAATATATATCATTTGTTCTGTTCAAAATTTTTACTTTTGATCTATAAAGAGATCCATGAATGAGCGTTGCATAGCACCTTTTGCGACAATTTTTCTTAATATTCAATTCCATTGAAATGGGAGGAGAGTACAAGTGCTGGTACAGAGAATTACAGAACATTCTTAATACATAATATTGATTTCTTACAAATCTAAAACAAGACCAGAAACAAGATATTTTGAACACGTTTTTTTTTCACATTTACCGATAAATATAGAATTCTTATTCACCAGACTTAAAATCCAACTCTAAATTCAAGAGTTATTAATTACGATTTTACGGAGTGGTATCATGTCACAAATTTTCCTTTCGGCAAATGTCGAATTTTCATAATTAAGACAGGATGATTTAATCATTTTCTATTCTATAATGTTGTCTTCAAGATACTCTTCAAGGTCGGGATTTTCATAGAACGAGCATTAAAAAGATGATTCAAAATGAACAGTACAAGAAAAATATATAATTTCACAGAAATCAAATTTAATATGAACACAAATTAAATTTTATTTCACGTGATAATTATGACGTATTCATAACATGATTTTCATGAAACATATTTTACTTAATATGCATTAAAATACTTTTTTTGTAATTTCACTTATCTTTCAAGTTTTATTGCAAATGCATCTCTCCTGAATTTACTTATCCTTATAACTTACAAACAGAGGCTCATTCGGTACTGTAGTTGAATAATTGTTAACTAAAATTCCCTGACATGCTAGTTTTGATACAAAAAGATTAAAGGGCTACGCCGAGCGCAGCATGATACGACCGCAGCATGTCTACCACTGAAATATGAACAAGTGTTAACTTAAATGAATATGGACACAGTAATTTGCTGGCCACACTAAGGACCTTGACACATAAATTAACTGGACACAAACTAGTGAAAATCAATATTAGCCCTTTTAATCCTTTATTGATAGGATATCGTAAGTTCTAAGAAAAATCTGATTTCACATCTTTTAGAAATATTGCAATTTGGCCCCTTTGACCCTTAATAGCTTGGAAACCGTATAGTGTAAGAGCTACGCAAAAACTATTGCCATGGAAAGCTTACAATGAGAATAACCCAGAGAAAAAAATCTCATCAAAATCTGATGAAAAATGAGGATTTCACATATTTCTAATAATTGCAATTTTGGCCTCTTTGACCCCTAATAGCTCGAGAATGGTAAGAGCTACGACAAATCTGTTCTGCTTCATAGAAAGCTTACAATGAGAGGAATCCAAAGAAAAAAAATTCATCAAAATCTGATGAAAAATAAAAAAATTAGGTTATCCGCATGTTTGCAATCTTGGCCCCGTTGGGCCCCTCATAGCTTGGAAAGGAAACAAATTATCAAAAATCTAATGGTGGAGCACTTGTTTATTTTTCATAAGGAATCCATTGCAAAAAACTGCATCAAAATCAGACTTAAAATAAAAAAAAAATAAAATTTTTGAAATTTGCCCTTTCTGGGCCCCATTATCTCGAAAGGCGTACATGCCACATGAAATCCGTTGCATACTTCGTATTGGAATTTTTCTAAGGAGTACACTGAAAGAAACCCCACCAAAACCTGATAAATAATAAACATTCTACAGTTAAATATGTGAAAACACCACATTTTGCCCTTTGTGGCCCCTGTTTAAGAAACGGGAGGGGTCACAAAACCCAAAACCATTCCTAGCCTTCCTTTTGTACCAAGAAACATTGTGTTAAAATTTCAGAAGGATTGATCAACTGGAACTTGAGTTATTGACCAAAAACAAAAGTGTCTACAGAGACAACGACGACGACAGCACCATACCATTATATGACCACAATTTTTTGCGGTCGTATAAAGAGAAGGGAAACGGGAATGTGTCAAAGATAAAACGACCCAAAGGGGAGAAATAACAACTCAAAGCCACCATAAGATCTTCAATGAACGGTAAGAAAACGCCACACCCAACGGCAGGTCGGAGTCGGTAGCCTTTATCTTAGACATGGTTCTGAAATACAGAACTAAAAATATAAATTGTAAATATTAGAAAATAACAGAGGCTAATTACAAAAAATTGCATTTGATAGGTAAATGTAGTCATTGACAAGCTTAATATATATGACTTTGATGTCTAAAAGGCAAGAACTCATAAAAGGTTCAGGAGATAATTCGAATGTGACGAGTAAAATTGGATTTGAGCCACATCTTCACAATTTTTATTGAACATCTATTTCAAATAAGCATTTAATATAATATAAAACTTGATTTGAGCCACATCTTCACAATTTTTATTGAACATCTATTTCAAATAAGCATTTAATATAATATAAAACTTGATTTGAGCCACATCTTCACAATTTTAATTTATAATCATTTAATATAATATAGAACTTGATTCGAGCCACATCTTCACAGTTTTAATTGAACATCTTTTTCAAATAAGCATTTAATATAATATAGAACTTGCTTTGAGCCACATCTTCACAATTTTAATTGAACATCAATTTCAAATAATCATTTATTATATTATAGTACTTGATTTTAGCAACATCTTCACAATTTTAATTGAACATGTATTTCGAATAATCCTTTAATATAATATAGAACGTATACAAATTCTGTAGATATCAGCAAATTTGTTCAAAGATAAGTTTAATGTTGCTATATATAAGATTAATCAAAATATAATTTCACACTTCAGCTAGTCAAATACCAAAGTTAAGGTCAATAGGTCAAATATCCTGATACCACTTGAAAGGTGCTCCCATAAGAAACATGAAAATATGAATATGAAAGAAATATCAGTTACCTTTCAAAAGATATGCCCAACGTTAAAGTTTATCTTTTTTCAATTAATCGGTCTCATGTCAACGCCATGGTCATTAGGTCCGTGAGTAAGGTTTGAAAGGTCTTGCCATAGGAATATTTTGCCTTTCATATTCACAATTTTATTAGCCTGTAATATACAACAATATGTTGATATGATGTGCCATGAATCATATACCTGGGCATTGTCTGAAGTAAATAACATTTTCTTGGAATAACAGATCCCTACATTGATCGAAATTGAAGCAATTAATTGTTTTACATTATTAGGGTGCTTACTCTAATTTGTTGATCTTATTATTAAAACTAACAATTAAGTTTACCAACTCAGCATGGTGGTGGTCTTCATTGTCAAGTTCTGTTATATTTGAATGAAAGCTGTTAAGCTGGCATACGACCAAGGCATATATTTAAACCATAAAAAAACTATCACAGTTGGAATATGACTTGAGATGTTAAAAATATATTCTTATTTCTAAAAATGACATAAAAATATAAAAAGAATCATACCACAAAACTTCAAATAAAATCATTTGAATGAAAATAAATCATACACAACATCGAGGTATTCGAAAAACAATAATTCATAAAATATGTTATCATTTTGGCACCCTTTTACAGCAAAAATGGGCAGTAGTTATACAATGTAAATAATAAAAAAAGATTTTAGAACATTAAAACCGTATGGAAATATTACATAGAAGATAAAACATATATAAAATGAACAATTTTTGTCATGGAGAGTCTTTAAATTAAGAACCAAGTATACTCTTCTGCCTAGATTTTTGGCAGTTTACCTTTATAAAAGGTTGTAAATATACCATTCGACATTATCTGAATGCGTAGAAATGGTTGAATAGCAAGTCGTTAGAAAATTCCAAACAAACTTCAGATAAATATGCTTGTATTCCTAAACAAATGGTAAAAGCTGATTACAATACTAGTATAGTATAGCGCATGTTTTCACCCTTCCAGAAGTTTAATCATGTCTATATCTCCTTTTTTCTTTGCTTCTTCAAGAGCAGTTGTACCCCACCTGTTAAATGATAATTAACATAATTTGAAATATACAATCGAAATATACATTCATTCTTTTTTAATTTACTATATATTGGTAGATTTTGTGTCATAATGTCAAACACAAGAATTTGGTGTTTGATTAATTAACAAGTAATGTTTGTGAAACACGTATGCCCCGTGTAACAGTCAAAAAGGAACATTAAACATGATCAGAAATCTATGTGAAATTAAAACATGTATGTATTTATGAGTTCTGGAATAAATTGAAAAAAGTTAAATCATGAAAGATGATGAATTTGTTTGGACTAAAACACACAAGTTACCCAAAGGATCCAACCGCAGATGCAATATTATCAAGAAGTAATACAACTTTCACACCCCTTCTTTATTTAACTCATTGCGTTTCTCTCCATCTGTGCTATCAGTACTTTGATTATGCAGTTATTGCATCAGATCAGTAATCATCTGATGGCATAAGAGATGTGGTTATGATATAATCTTTATAGTAGAAAATAGTACATATTTTAAGTAACATCCCCAATCATTTATCTGTCATAAGAAATTGAATAATAGTGAAAAACAGTAAACACAATAAGTCACCATCCTGTGAAATCTCTTACCATTCAAAGGATATACATAATTTTAAAGTCTATAATGAATAATATAAAAGATCTTATTTCAATACTAATTCTGTAGATATTTCTCATCAATGAATTTCTTGTTTCTATATGTAAATATAGATAAAAGAAAAGTATTACATCAGCAATAAAATATTTATAGTATCATGCCTAATCACTGATATAATATATATATATATATATATATTAATACATGTAAACAGAAATTGAAAAATAATAAGAAACAGAGTAATGATAAGTCACGGAACTTTGTTTGGTTGACTTAATAAATATACCTGTGAAATACAAATTTATTTTAAGGATATATAAAATGTTTTAAGTTAAAAGATGGAGAAAATATGTTGGATAATTAAAAAAGATCTTTTTACAAAACAATAGATATAAATAAAAAAATTAGTCATAAATGTTTCTATATACATGTATAAAATAAAACAAAATATATAATTTCATTTTTCATTTTTCTGGTGAAATTTTACCGGATAAGTACATGCCAAGGTTGAGGTCACAAGGTCAAATATTCTAGTTCCAACTGAAAGGCCTTCCACAAGAAATACACATGCAAAATATGAAAGCCCTATCATTTACCATTCAAAAGATATACTCAATATAAAGTTTTTTATGCAGTTGTTCACATGCCAAGGTCAAGGTCACAAGGTCAAATATTCTGGTAGCATTTAAAAGGTCACACCAAAAAGACTGCACATGCAAAATATGAAAGCCATATCACTTACAATTCAAAAGATATATCCAATGTTAAAGTTTATTATTTTTTCAAGAAGTCCATCACATGCCAAGGTCCAGGTCGAGAGGTTTTTCATGGATTTCGTGGTTGGCCCAAACCACGAAATCAAGTTCCCAACGAAAGGTCATTTTTTGCATGGAGTTTAATGTATTAAATTCAAACCACGAATTTAACTGCCAACGAAATAGTGATATTTATCAAAACCACGAAAATTGATGTTCACGAATAAAAGTACTTCCACAGTATATGAGTGACGGAAGGACCTTTTACGGAACGCCGGGATCACCCATTTTATTCAAGGTGAATTCGGGATTAACGCTTAACGTGATCCGGGATTTGCGTTGTCATTTTTCGGGAATCGGGATTGAAAATTTTATTTTCTCGGGAATACGGGATTTGACAGTTATTTCCTCGGGATTCTGGGACCATACCCCCTCTTACCCACCCTCATATATGAAAGCCATATCACTTATTATTCAAAAGATATACCCAATGTTAAAGTTTTTTTGCAGACAAACAGACAGACCAAGAGGCTCCCTGGAGCCTGTATCGCTCACCTGGCTTTCAGTTGCCACAATCAAGCTAACATTGTAAGTTATACAGATGAACTTCAGTCTCTCAAACTTTGTTAGAGCAAACACCTCCATTAACTTGGACTCTATTTTAAGTCTGATCTTGTTTTACTATACTTCTTTGTTGGGCTTTTTTTGACAAAAATTGTCTTGCTAGGGACCACTTTCGACACCAGTTTTGAAGTCGAGACATCATTTGGTAAATGGCAGTCAACAAAAATTTTCAACACCATATCTCTAAGTTACGACATCAATATCTATTTGGAAAATCAATTTCATTGAAATCGGACAATGTTGAATTTTCCGGCCTTTTTGGTGGCCATTTTGAAAATTGCGGTCAACAAACAATTTTCAACACTGGTTTTGCAGTAGCAACATTAATATCCACATGGAAACCAAATTTCATTGAAATCAGACAATGTTGGATTTGTCCGCCTTTTTTGGCGGCCATTTTGAAATTTGCGGTCAACGAACAATTTTTAACATCAGTTTTGAAGTTGCCACATTAATATCTACTTGAAGACCAAATTTTATTGAAATCGGCCAATGTTGAATTTCCCGCCTTTTTGGCGGTCATTTTGAAAATGGCGGTCAACGATTAATTTTCAACACCAGTTTTGAAGTCGCCACAGCATTGCAAACATTTTATCAGTTTACACTAACCTTCACCTGCTATAGTTTTGGAAATTAAAGACGAAAAATAGTAATGGTGCATTACATGATACCCCGCCACGTTTCACAAAATTTCGAAGTTAAAAGGGGCATAACTCCAGAACTATGTGTACCGCTGAACCCAAAGTTATACTTCGCCTGTGTTTTATGGTAAACAATTTACATACCAAGTCTGAAGCCAGTATGTTATTTTATTCATAGATTATGAGTACGAAACCCTAAAATTCGCAAAATTTCAAAGTTTCAAGGGGTATAACTCCAGAACCCCTATGACCACTGAACGCAAAATTGAACTTGACCTGTGTTTGGTGGTAAACAATTTACATTCCAAGTTTGAAGACCTTGTGTTATTTCGTTCACAAGTTATCAGTCATAACCCTTAAATTCACAAAATTTCAGTTTCAAGGAGCATAACTCCAGAACCCCTTGGACTTAAGAACCAAAAATCGAACTTGACCTGAGTTTTGTGGTAAACAATTTACATACCAAGTTCGAAGACCTTGTGTTATTTCATTCCCAAGTTATCAGTCGGACACCCTAAAATTTGCAAAATTTCAAAGTTTCAATAGGCATAACTCCAGAACCACTTGGACCTCAGAACCAAAAATCGAACTTGACCTGAGTTCTGTAATAAACAACTTACCTATCAATTTTTGAACACCTTGTGTTATTTCGTTCACAAGTTATCAGTCGGAAACCCTTAAATCAAAAAAAAAAAATCAAAGTTTCAAGGGGCATAACTCCAGAACCCCTTTTACGTCTGAACCCAAAATCTAACTTGACCTGAGTTTTGTGGTAAACAACTTGCATATAAAGTTTGAAGACCTTGTGTTATTTCATTCATAAGTTATCAGTCGGAAACCTTCGAGGGACAGACGGACGGACACATGACTAAGGGTAT
>MJUU01003351.1:264188-275825 GCA_002080025.1 Modiolus philippinarum | reverse complement strand
CAAGGGGCATAACTCCAGAACCCCTTGGACCTCAGAACCAAAAATCGAACTTGACCTGAGTTCTGTAATAAACAACTTACCTATCAATTTTTGAACACCTTGTGTTATTTCGTTCACAAGTTATCAGTCGGAAACCATTAAATTAAAACAAAAAAAAAGGTTTCAAGGGGCATAACTCCAGAACCCCTTTTACGTCTGAACCCAAAATCTTGACCTGAGTTTTGTGGTAAACGACTTGCATATAAAGTTTGAAGACCTTGTGTTATTTCATTCATAAGTTATCAGTCGGAAACCTTCGAGGGACAGACGGACGGACACATGACTAAGGGTATCACATAATACTTCGCCACTTCATGTGGCGGGGTATAAAAATATGCAACTTTTGAAAATTCTGTGAAAAAAGGGCAATAGCTTCTACAAGGATTTTTGGATTATCTTCAAAATTTCAGGTCGGCTAGATCTTGACATGCTGAACATTTTTGCAATTTAAAGTTGACTTCTATCTCTTACAGTTTTTCTGATAAAAATAAATAAAGTAAAAATTTTGAAAATTTTACGGAAAAGGGGCAATAACTCCAAGACAGGTTTTCGGATTTTTCTTCAAAATTGCAGGGCTGGTAGATCTTGCCATGCTGATCATTTTTACCTATGTCAGATTTTTGATATCTATAACGGTTTTCGAGTTATTTGCAAAAAACAGCAATTTACGGACGGACGGACACAAAGTAATGGCAAAAGCTCACATGGCCTTTTAGGCCAGGTGAGCTAAAAATGAAATGGTTGATATTGCAGTTTTCAACTAATACGACAATTTGTATATCATGACAGTGGTGATACATATTGCCCAAAATAATTTTCTGATACACCACGCAATTTATACAAAAAGATTCAAGAGAGCGCAAAGGAGCCATTGCAAATCGTAACTACAAGTACTGTGGTCCGCTGGGCCACAAATGAATACCCCCGCTTCTAAAGTGTAATACAATTCTTTAAACAGCTGTCCAAACCAAATTTGAAATTTTCCCCACTCATACAAGCCAAGAAAACAGGAAGTGGTAATACAGCAGACCTGAAAATGGCTTACACATTACAACTCATCAAAACCAATCTTCAGCCAAATATGAAACAAATCCATCTGTGTAAAAAGGTGACAAAAACTTCTCCTTCCTAGTTAGTTATAGTTAAATATCAACGAATCAGCAAACAGGAAGTGCATGCACAACAGACCTGTAAATGGCTTACACATTACAACTCATTATTAAAAAGCTCCAGTCTAAATTTGAAATCATTCCCAATTATAGAAGCCAAATAACCTATGACGAAAAATTCTCATCCATAGTATGTTCCAATAAAACTTCAACATATCGGTAAACAGAAAGTAGCTTACACATTACAACACATCATAATCAAGCTTCTGACCAAATATGAAATCATTCAAACATATACAAGCTGAGGAAACTGACAAAAATTTCTCATCCATAGTGTGTTAATAGTAAATGGTGAATAAAAGGATATGGAGTAAATGCACATGAGACAAAGTCTCTACAAATACATGGTAAAAAACAAGCAAAGGAACAACGCTTTTATTGTTGTTCTTCATCTTGAAGTCATCATGAAACTTCAACATATCCGCAAACATGAAGTAGCAATACGACAGACTCGAAAATAGCTTACATATTATAACTCATCATAATCCAGCTTCTGACCAAAGATGAAATCACTACAACATATACAAGCTGAGAAAACTTTGACGAAAATTTCTCATCCATAGTGTGTTATAGTAAAACATCAACATATCGGCAAACAGGAAGAAGGAAAATGACAGACCCAAAAATAGCTTACACGTTTAACTCATCATAATCAAGCTTCTGACCAAAGATAAAATCATTCTAACTTATACAAGCTGAGAAAACTGTCACGAAAATTTTTCATCCATAGTGTGTTATAGTAAAACTTAAAGATATCGACAAACAGGAAGTAGCAATACGATAGACCTGAAAATAGCTAAGACGTTACAACACATCATAGTCAAGCTTCTGACTAAATATGAAACCATTCCAACATATACAAGCTGAGAAAAATGTGACCTAAAATGTGTGACGGATGGACGGACGGACAGACGAACTGACGGGCGGACACCGCCATCACTATATACCCGCCGCTATTTCAAAGCGATGGTATAATGAGAGTTTCCAAAGTTTGCCCAGTCAAATCATGTAATGTCACAACGAGACGCTTGACAAAGTCCCCAGTTTAGCGCCTTGAATTAATATCTACAAAAGCAGTGAAATCAGTAGGAGGACCAAAATGTGACTTTCCATAGAGTTGATTTTTTTCTGTACTTTTATTTATTATTGAATAATATTTTGTGCGCTTCCGATTGTGTATCTTATTTATATTCGGAACTAGTTTAGAAAATATAAATATGCATCTTAAGTCGAAGATCAACTGAGTTAGAGTTTTAGGAAATCGTCTCTCCACTGTGAAATATGACCATCACAAGTTATCGAAATTATCTTTTCACTGAGGAATTTCACCATCACAATTTAAGAACCGCGAAACTGCATCTTAATTTTAATGTCGTAGATAAGGCCCCAGTTCGATGATGTATAGCTTTTCAGTGCAACATAAATCAAAACATTGCGAAACGTAATATACTGAAAAATGGACGAAAATATTCGTGTTAACCAGTAATGGTAGGAACCAGAAATTCATTACTAGTTCCAGTACATGCTGGTTTTTGTGTTTTTTTGTTTGTTTGCTTGGTTTTTTTTTGGTTTTTTTTTTGTTTTTTTTTGTTTTTTTATTTTGGTTGCGAAAGTTTTGCATAGCACTTGAGGATTGGCCAATATAAGGTCAAACCCAAAACTAGCACTTTTTTTCAATAGACTGGAACTCCATGTAATTTGTTTTGTTTCATAGTTATTGTAATGGTGATAGTTTGAATGTATCATTTAAAGTTCATCAAGATGTCAAGCACTGACGATTTCTGAAACTTCAACAATACTAGTATAATTATGAAACTATTTTGATACTTGTATCAGCTACAAATATACAAAGAAATGAGTCCTAATGTAGACACATTTCTGAAAAACATTAAAAGGCCCATTAGACTTTGGACGTCTATTTGGCAAACAAATGAATATTATATCATAAACAAACGGATATTTTATTTATATCATAAAGCAAACATTATTACGTTCTGTAACAGGATTCCATTAAAAGCACGGAAGCCTTGATATAAAAAGGAACGCGAAGGGTTTTGCTGAAAAGTAGGATGACGTTAAATAGTATATTGGCATCTGCATCCGTTAATATACTTGGCATAATTCATAAAAAATAAACAGCTGCACCAAAAGCGCATGATACCCTGTCCCCTAATTGATTAAATTATTCTTGAAACCCCCAAAAAATCAATCTAATAGGCATATTAATACTTGTATACATCCTGGCTGAAAGGATAATAAGAATAAGGACTTCAAACCCAACAATGGAGACATATACAAAGTGTTAGGGTCTGAACCGTTTTCAAGGTAATTTATCATTCTTATAAGGATGGGTGAGTATGTATCCAACGATTCATCTTATAGGTAATAAAAATATTGATGCTTTGTTTTGGGTCATTTTAACCTGGATATGGGATGTTGTCTCCTTGACATTAACCCCATTTCCTTTCTTTTTCATATGGTTAAGGGGTGGGATCTCAATCGTTTTCAATGTAATATATCATAAATTAAACGGTAGGGTTTGGGCACCATCCCACTGAACTTCTGGTATGTGCTAATCAATTCCTCTTGTCATGAGTATCAAAATATGTATAGTTTAGGGGTGGGGATCTCAACCATTTTCAAGAAACAATTTCATTCTTTAAATTAAGGGGCGGGGCATTACCCCCAGCGGACTTTTGTTATAGGTCAACCAATTCCTCTTGTCATGAGTAAACGAAATATATGGGTTTAGGGGTGATGATCTCTAACTGTTTCAAAATATTTATCATTCTTTAAATAAGGGGGCGGGGCACGACCTTGGCACGATTGATATGTATCAATCAATTCATCTGGTTTTCCGTAATAAAAAATATATATATGGTTTGGGGGTAATGATCTCATGAAATAAAAGAATATCAATGTTTTCAATAACAAAGATTAAATTTATTGAATTCAGGAAAATCCAAAGTTCTATCACTCTGAAAGAAAGAAATTCGACGGAATAAAACGAAAGGAATATTTCTTCCGCCGTATTCAAGAAGTTTCGAGAAAAATGATCACAGCGTTCTCCAGTTAGAGTTCGACGTATGGACGGAAAGTGAAATTTCATGCCTTTCAAGAATATTCAAGTCCCATAACTTGAACGGAAAATCCGCCGGAAAAAAAAAACAAGAGGCTCTCAAGAGCCTGTATCACTCACCTGGTCCTTCATTAACATAGACATTTTATGTTTAAGAGCCAATATACATATATATAATTAAACTATAGTTCCAATATGCCCAATTAGTCTATGGAGAGAAGACCGCTGTTAGTGTTCCCCATGGGGTCCAATGTTAAACTATGTTCCCTGCTGGCAGCCATCTTGGATAAAGTGGGAGTGGGAACCTGAAAAAAAACATTTTTCTTTTCAGGGGTCCACATAAAGACTATTTTGACCAAGTTTGGTTCCATTGGCTCAGTAGTTTCAGTTTAGAGTGAAAAACACCGTTTTTGTAAGGGACCACTCAAGAACTATTGTTGCCAAGTTTGGTACCAATTGGCTACGCAGTTTCAGAGAATAAGATTTTTGAACGTGTTTTCCCATAGGGTGTAATGTTAAAACTATGATTCCCGCTGACAGTCATCTTGAATATCGCGTTGAACTGAAAAACATTTTTTTTGCAAGGGACCACCCAAGGACTATTGTGGCCAATTTTGGTGCCAAATGGCACAGTAGTGTGAGAGGAGAAGATCTTTAAAATTCTTTTCTCATAGGGTCCAATGTTAAAACTATGTTCCTGAATGGCGGCCATTTTGGATATAACACAATCCTGAAATACACCTTTTAAGTAAGGAACCATCAAAGGATTATTGTGGCCAAGTTTGGTTCCAATTGGCTTAATAGTTTCAGAGAAGATCTTTGAATGTGTTTTCTCATAGGGTCTAATGTTAAAACTATGTTTCCAGCTAGTGGCCATCTTGGATATCACATGGACCTGAAAAACACCTTTTTTGTAAGGGACCACCAAAGGACTATTGTTGCAAAGTTTGGTGCCAATTGGCTCAGTAGTTTCAGAGAAGAAGATCTTTGAATGTGTTTTCCCATAGGGTCCAATGTAAAAACTATGTTTCCCACTGGCGGCCATCTTGGATATCACATGGACCTGAAAAAAACACCTTTTTTGTAAGGGACCACCAAAGGACTATTGTTGCAAAGTTTAATGGCAATTGGCTCAGTAGTTTCAGAGAAGAAGATCTTTGAATGTGTTTTCCCATAGGGTCCAATGTAAAAACTATGTTTCCCGCTGGCGGCCATCTTGGATATCACGTGGAACTGAAAAATACCTAAGGGACTATTGTTGCAAAGTTTGGTGCCAATTGGCTCAGAAGTTTCAGAGAAGATCTTTGAATGTGTTTTCCCACATGGTTCAATGTAAAAAATATGTTTCCCGTTGGCAGCCATCTTGGATATCGCACGGACCTGAAAAACACATTTTTTGTAGTGGACCACCAAAGGACTATTGTGGACATGTTTGGTTCCAATTTGCTTAATAGTTTCAGAGAAGAAGATCTTTGAATGTGTTTTCCCATAGGGTTCAATGTAAAATCTATGGTTCCCGCTGGCGGCCATCTTGGATATCGCGCGGACCTGAAAAACACCTTTTTTTGTAGGGGACCACCTAAGGACTATTGCGGCCAAGTTTGGTTCCAATTGGACCAGTAGTTTCAGAGGAAAAGATCTTTGAATGAAAAGTTTACGCCGGACGGACGGACGGACGGACGGACAGACGGACGGACGGACGACGGACGGACGGACGGACGACGGACAACGGTATACTATTATTCTTCCCGTCAAAGTCGGGCATATAAACATCTTCAAGACAGTGTATGCGCAAAATATTGTCATTTGCCTCGAAAAATTATGTCTGTATTACACCAACAAGCAATTGTGTAGCTAACAAATTGGAAAAATAAAAGTGTTTTCAATGTAATAGTTGACATCAAGAAAAACAATGACCTTGTTTTTCCTAACTCATTTATACGACAATATTCACCATATCCAATCTTCACATTTGATACAAAATCAATCTAGCTAAAACAAGAATGGAGGTTTGACGAAAATTAAGCTCAAGTTTTACATCAATTCGCCGGAAGTATTCCAATAAAATAGACATTCACGACAAAACATGCATAAAATTCGCATCAATCAATAAATAAAATATATAGTACTCAAGTAAGTGAGAACCGAACCGTCAATCCAAAACCGAACAATCCAAGGACAATGGCAACACCAGAAACAAAAAAGGCGGAAAAAAAACAGAGACACAACATGGGTACGGCATAGTAAAGAAAAATGAAGACACTCACACACACAAATGAACAACACGGACCCAATAAAAAACCATGGGTGAGATCAGGTGCACCGGTAGAGTTAGCATCTCCTGCTTCTTATAAGAAACCCGCCGTGTTGAGCATGTCAAATCCGGTAGTAAAGTCAAATCCGGTAGAGGAAACAACATTAAAAACCCATAAAAAGTGATAAAGAATCCATAAACTGAGTTTCACACAAGACAACATTTATCTTCTAAAAGCGATGGAAAACTACGT
Organism: Modiolus philippinarum; assembly: GCA_002080025.1. Classification (NCBI taxonomy): domain Eukaryota; kingdom Metazoa; phylum Mollusca; class Bivalvia; order Mytilida; family Modiolidae; genus Modiolus; species Modiolus philippinarum. The sequence goes on along the minus strand of MJUU01003351.1, from coordinate 269,031 downwards.
CAAATTTCCGAGATATGGACATTTTTTTTCTTTGAACATAACAGAAACAGAATAGTGTAATTTTCCCAGTATGAACTGTCTGAATTTGTAGATTTTTAAGGGGCACAATTTCCACTGAAACTTAACCTCTTTACTGAATCATTATTTCATACCTGTTCTGTTACAATGTAGCAGAAAAAAGATGTTAAATATACAGTTCCTTAAGTGAGTTGTCGAGCTTATATAGCAATTTTCATTTTTAATGCATGTAAATGATATTCATTTTCCCTTCTGGAGGGCAACACAAACGACAGGGCAGTTTTAATTAGGAGCAAATCTTGGATCTGTCAGAATTTACTTACCATTAAATGTAATGACTAATTTTTAACTGATAAATCGAAACTTAAACAATATGGTTTCAGGCACGAAAAAATATACACAAAAAGTATCATAGGTTTGCTATTTTTTAGAACCTACAATGAACTCAAACCTTTTCCAAATCACTTACAATGGTCACTTCCAAAAATAGAATTGCAAAACTAAATACAAAACAATGCAGGAACAATGCATTAAATTTAAATTTGAAAACCGATAACGCATGTCGCTTAAGGTAGATAAGCACTTACTCTTATATCCATCCTTCCAACATAAATTGGTAATAAAAGATACAGGTCACCCTTTTTCTAGAATGATACCACTGCTTGAGGATTGTTAGTCCCAAGGGTATTCACCAGCCTATTAGTCAGTACCTCGGTGCTAACCCAAAAGCCGATCTTATTTGGAAACTTGCAATATCTTAATTTTTGTAAATTTGTTGAAAAGCTATGTCCTTACCTGATTTTGGCTCTCCATTTAGATTATATTGGTTACTTGCTCTCTCTTATTTTTTAGTTATCTGAGAGTTTATGGTCTTCCAAATGTTTAGATTTTATCTGCACTGAAGAGACATAATCTAAAATGTCAAGCTTATGGCGGATTTCCTGGATGATTACTGTTAATTTCATAAATGTGGTTAGTAATCCTATTGCTGAGAGAATTGATCAATAGGTTGGTGTCTTTGCCTAAAATGTTTACAAAAGACATTTAAATATTCCTCAATAGGTCATTGATTTTACAAAAATATACTCACTTTAGGAATTACTGTAAAGTACATCTCAACTATTACCTAGGTTTTGAAATATCAAGGATTAAGAGGACGGATAAATCTAATTATAGTACTAGTGGTTTAAACAGTACACCTAGTTAATTTATGAAAAATGCATGTTTATCCTCAATTGGCCTTCCCAATATAAAAAACATGTTTGGGTGAACTTGACTTGTTTCTTGTTGAAATTTACATCAGATAAACTGGTCCATATCCAGGACAAATACAATGAATGGGTATGTGGAATTGACATCAGGTAAACTGGCCCATATCCAGGACAAATACAGTGAATGGGTATGTAAACTTTCATCCTTGAAGGTCAAACTTTTTTGAGGAACCTTGAGTGTACATTCAGTAATAGGAAAATTGTTGTAAATTAAATTCTTCTTGCAGATAATGTTACTATTTACACTCTCATTATTTATTTTCTGTTGCCCAAATATATATGTTTAATCATGTTTAGGCTGGCTGAACACCTTTCTTAATCAAAAGGGATTTTAAATGTCTGACCTATAAATAAAATCAATGACCTATTGAGGAATATTTAAACCTCTTGTGTAAACATTTTAGGCAAACACAGCTACCTATTGATTGAATGTAACAACAATTGATTGACAGACCAGTATTGTGAAAGTAACTGTAACGTATTTTATTTGCAATTCTTCAATGAACATACCAAAATTCCTCTAGTAACACCTATAAAACTCCTTATGAACTCCTGTCTTTTGTCTTCTTGTCAAGCAATCAAGCTTCTATAGAATTCTATTGTATACCAATTTGTCTTCACTAGAGTATCAAGGTAAACCCCCTCAGGCAGTACATATTGGCATACAATAGAATAGCATTCAATGTCCTGAAACTCTTAAAAACATGTTTTTTATTCCATCGAATATCCATAACTGACAAATAAAAATCAAACATTTGGAAGACCAAATCAAAACATGTGAAAGAACTGATAGAGAACAATTAACTTCAAGACGCTAAAGGTAATGTCAAAATTAACTAAAGGCAGAACTTTGCACGAAGGAGATACTTCCCTATTTCATCAAATTTCTTAATTTCAGATATTGTAACTTAAAGAAAAATTCTACTAGTATATTTTGTTTAAATGAATACCTTTATGTGGTTTTGGCAATTATTTTTGAATCGACAGTTTAGCAGCCAGTTTTTACAAATAGCATTTTGTAATTACAAACTTGGCTTGTCGTAAGCTTCATTTTTTCATCTTGACTCTTTGAATTGCTTTTTGAACATATTATTCTTCATTGTTATGTAGCAACATAATGTCTAATAGGAGTATCAACTTTGGTCTAATTGACAAAGTGGTATCAAAGTATATCTTTGAAAAGATATCCAAGTAGGGCCAATTTTTGGTTATAACATTTAATTAATATTTAATCCTACAAGCAATGATTAATTTCAAAACGGTCGGACGTAATTCAATCCTAAATTTTAACTTGGATATATTAAAACAAACTATCATAAGACTTAACCGAATTATATTAATTATTCCTATTAGATTTTGGTTAACCTCTGGCACTTTTTATTGCTATCAACTTTAATTTATACTAAACCTTACAGGCAATGACTATATGTTCAAAACCGTCGGACGGACATCGACCCAAAATTTTAACTTAGACATTAACTTACCACTTGAGTGACATACGATACTGCATTTAGAATTTTGTTGAAGTAGACATTACCCAGCATTGAAATGTATCACAGGTAAAATAAAACAAATCCCATATCAATGCAATAAATATAACTGAATTGTCTGCAAATATTCAAAACATTGGTATTCAGCAATAACAAAGTTCATCTCGTTATGAAACATGGTCCCAGTACCTTTATTTTGCCTAGGTGGTGACTTACCATCAGAGATGCATACATTTGCAAGTTTAGATGATCCTTCCATGTACCATGACTCAGAATTTAGACGTAAAATTCAAGTCATGCAAACGGAAAATATCGGCAAATAAAGGGCTACGCCGAGAGCAGCATGTCGACCACTGAAATTTGAACAATTGTTATTTGAAGTGAATTTGGACACAGAAATGAGCTTGACACAGTAACTAGTTGGACACAAAGCTTATAACAAGAGGAATTCAAAGATTAAGATTTTACATATTTTGAAAAATTGTGATTATGGCCCCTTTGACACATTATGCCCGGAAATCGTAAGAGCAAGGAAAAATCAGTTGGCATTCTACTGAAAGCTTACAACAAGGGGAGTTCAAAGAAAAAAATCCCATCGAAATCCGATGAAAAATAAAAATTTTACGTAATCTGCACATTTGCAATTTTGGCCCCGTTTAACCCCTTAGATCTTCAAAAGGAAATAAGTTATTAAAAATCTTATAGTTTAGCGCTGTGTTAATTTTTCAAAAGGATTCCAAAGAAAAATAATGCATCAAAATTGGACCAGAAATAAAATAAAGGGCTACGCCAAGCGCAGCATGATACGACCGCAGCATGTCGACCACTGAAATTTAAACAAGTGTTAACTTAAAGGAATGATGACACAGTAATTTGCTGGCCACAATAAGGACCTTGACACATAAATTAACTCGACACAAACTAGTGAAAATCTAAATCAGCCCTTTTAATCCTTTATTAATATGATATTGTAGGAGCTTTCACATCTTTTTGAAATATTGCAACTTGGCCCCTTTGACCCTTTATAGCTTGGAAACCGTAAGAACTATGCAAAATCTATTGCCATGGTGCTGAAAGCTTACAATGAGAATAATCCAAAGAAAAAAATCTCATCAAAATCTGATGAAAAATGAAGATTTCACATATTTCTAATAATTGCCACTTTGGCCCCATTGACCCCTTATACCTCAGAAAGAGAAAGAACTATGCCAAATCCGTTGAAATACTGCTGAAAGCTTACAATGAGAGGAATCCAAAGAAAAAAAATCACATATTCCTGATAGTTTGCAATTTTGGCCTTTTTGACCCCTTATAGCTCAGAAAAGGTCAGAGCTTCGACAAATCTGTTCACATAATACAGAAAGCTTACAATGAGAGGAATCCAAAGAAAAACATCCCATCAAAATCTGATGAAAAATAAAAAATTATGTTATCCGCATGTTTGCGATTTTGGCCCGGTTGGGCCCCTCATAGCTTGAAAAGGAAACAAGTTATCAAAAATCCGATGGTGCAGCACTAGTTTATTTTTCATAAGGAATCCATTGCAAAAAACTGCATCAAAATCGGACTTAAAATATAAAAATCAAAATTTTTGAAATTTTCCCTTTTTGGGCCCCATTTATCTTGTAAGCCGTACGTGCCACATGAAATCCGCCGGCCATACTGTAGATTGGAAATTTTCTAAGGAGTACACTGAAAGAAACCCCATCAAAATCCGATAAATAATAAACATTCTACAGTCAAATATGTGAAAACACCAAAGTTTGCCATTTTTGGCCCTTTTTTAGAAATGGGAGGGGTCATAAAACCCAAAAACCAATCCTAGCCTTCCTTTTGTGCCAAGGAACATTGTGTTAAAATTTCAGAAGGATTGATCAACTGGAACTTGAGTTATTGACCAAAAACAAGTGTCAACAGACGACAATGACGCCGACGACGACAACGACGACAACGACGACGACAACAGCACCATACCATTATACGACCACAAATTTTTTGCGGTCGTATAAAACTTATTTTTTTTAGATTTGCCCCTTTTGGGCCCTATTTATCTCATAAACGGTA
>MJUU01003351.1:192337-221845 GCA_002080025.1 Modiolus philippinarum | reverse complement strand
GATTTCCTTTGTTTGGGTTCTAGTGCTGCTGATGAGGAATAAATTTCCGAAATGGCCATACAGCCCGTTAAAATTATTGCAGTTGGAGTTAACATATGTGTTATGGTCTCATGTTCATTTACTCCATATCCTTTCGTGAAATAACCCCTACATGGATTTTTGGATTTCCTTTAAAAGTGCAGGGTTGGTAGATCTGGCCATTCTGAACAATTTTACCACTTGTCAGATGATTGATATCTGTAACGGCTTTCCAGTTATTGGCCCAAAACTGCAATTTACCCCCATGTTCAATTTTTAACAACAGCGGCCATGTTGATTGGCCAGCAGAAAAATCCTACATCAGTTTAAGAAGTCATATCCTGGGGTTTATTCAGGTAAAGTTTTGCCAAGTGATTTCAGGGGAGAAGATTTTTGAAACTGTTGACGAACGGACGACGGACGCATAGTGATGGCAAAAGCTGACATGGCCTTTTAGGCAAGGTGAGCTAAAAAAAATTCTTCTTCCATCATGCTGCTACAGCACATACATGAACACACGCGATTTGATGAACTTTAATGACCATAATGACTCTGTATATAGTTTAATCTATCATAAGTCTCCATCATGACTTAATACCGAAGTATTTTACATCTCATTCGCGCAATTTATATCGGAGGCAATATTTTAGCGTAGTTCTTGAGACCTTTTCTATTGCTGTTAATAGACTAATCATGTTTAACAAGAAAAAATAGGATATGCTGTCTTCATTTTTTAACATTTCAATGATGTTATGATGACGGCCATAGCATTTCTTGGGGTATGAAATTAACATTAGCTGAACAAGTCCCTGACTTTTAGGTCAGTGTTTATGCTCTGTTCAAAAAATCACGCTTGTCATAAAGCTATGATTTCAAATGTCCATCTTCATCAATATACAACAATAGATCTAGGTACGAAGCTGAAGAAGGCGTATCAGTAGTTTCTTTAATTTCAAGCTCATTTAGGATTGATCTGATGGAAATATTCCTTAAATTTTGGATTATTTAGAGAAAATAAATCGTCTATGTAGCAAAAGCTACAATTAAAGGACTGGGCTAAATGTTTTTGTTTTATTTGTGTAAGCCCATGTAAAATGATAAAATGATTATTCATACTATAAATCAGTTCATCAAATGTTAGAGGCTCTAAGGAGAAGATATTCTAATGCAAGATGCCATCTTGGAAACGGTACGAACAAAAAAAAACAGGAGACCATCCAAGGGCTATCATGATCAAATTTGATTAAAATTGTTCAAGCGGTTCCAGAAAAGAAAATCTTTGAATGTATTCCCCATAGGGTCCATGTTCCTATGATCCCCAATGGCAACCATCTAGGATGAGGTATACACATAAAAATCACATGCTTTTAAGGAGATCACCCAAGGACTATAATTTTCCAATTCAATCAAATTGTTTAAGTTGTTTCAGAGGAGATCTTTCAATTGTAAACCTCAATAAACTGAAATTTTTGCAATTGAAATCTAACCTGTTTCTCATACAGTTTCTGAAATAAAGATAGCATGTTCATTTGTATTTAAATTATGTTACGAAAGAAGGGCAAGACTGTTACAGATATCAAAATTCTGTCATTGGGGGTATAGAATGTTTAGCGTTATCAGATATACCTACCCTGCAATTTTGAGGGAAATCCAAAAAACCTGTGAAAAAGTAATAAATGATTACGAAAAAAGGGCAACAATTCCTTCACAGGTTTTCGGATTTCTGTAACAGTTTTTGAGGTAACTGGAACCTTGCAATATCTAAATTTTTGTAAGGAGTATCTCTCTCATGCAAAGCTCTGTCCTTAGCTGATTTTGGCTTTACTTTTAGATCATATTGGGTATTTGTTCTCTAATGTTTTTACATTTTTCAGTTGATAGTCCCCCAAACGTTTACATTTTATCTGCACTAAAGAGACGTAGGTTGTCGAAATGCGCATATGCAGAAATTAAATTCACAGTTACTTAGGTATTTAGTTATTTGTTACCAAGGGTCGATGCCTCTGCTGGTGGACTGTTAGACCCCAAGGGTATTCACCAGCCCAGTAGTCAGTACTTCGGTACTGACCCGAAAACTGATTCTATTGGAACCTTGCAATATCTAAATTTTTGTAAATTTTGTTTGAAACTAAGGAATATCTCCTTCATGCAATGCTCTGTCCTTAGCTGATTTTGGCTTTACTTTTAGATCATGCTGGTTATTTGTTCTCGGTGAATTTTTAAACATATTTGAGTTGATGGTCTTCCAAACGTTTAGATTTTATCTGAACTGAATAGACATAATTTGTTGAAATGCATCTATACAGAAACTAAATTCACAGTAACTTCGGTATTTAATTATTTTGTCGGGCAACGAATGACGGTGATTGAAAGAGCATTTTGCTAGTTCAGTTTACGATTGTTAATAATCCTGAATACTTGACGACTAAAGACATGGATATAGCGTTGTTCGACATCCAATAATGAATTCCGCTTACACCGGTGCTAGGGGCCGTCTTCAACTTAGTATGAGGTAACAACGCCAGTAGAATACCGAAGAATCAAGGGAATAATTACAAAAATCAAAGTGACAAGACAAAAACGTATGAGGTATGACCAATGCTTCATGGTGACTTAAAGATTAGAAAAAATAATATAAGTGTTGTTCCATTTCTTTTTTCTACTTTGTTTTTGTAGAGACTTTGTCTAATGTGCTTTTCTCAATATCCTTTCATTGTTTATTTTACAAAAACTTTAATTCAAGTCATTGATGCTTGAAACGTAGGTAAAAGGGTTTCTTAATATAATTATCTGGAACTACGTTTAAACTATACAATAAGGCAAATTGTTATCTAGACCCTCGTGACTATACAAGACGCCAAAGAGTTCTTATTGATATGTGAAGCTTCGTGACTCTACAACGCTATCAACAAATAATTATTATTCCTTTAAGACTTATATATCTGCGATTTGGACTCGTACAAAAACTTGAGTAACTCATGTATGAAATTTAGGTCAAAGTGGCCTTACTATTATCTGGAATTTCTTGACTTTACAAGACACATCTACAAATCTGCAGCTGCTAAAACTTGTACTTTCTGAGATCTTAAGTCGTAAAAAAGTTTTATATGAGTCACTTATGCTTCAAATGAAGTCCAAATATATTATCTTATACATCAATCTAAATTCTAAAGTATTATAGAAGATACTAATCCACCTATGACTTGTTATTCAAAAAATGCATAGATTTTAACTTTGTAGCGATCGGATAGACAGAAGAACGAACGAGTCAAAACCTATACCATCGCCAACTCAATAGGGCTAGGGAATAGAAAATAATAAATAATACTGTAGGAACAAGTGGAACCTATATTCCATCGCAAACTCAATAGGGCTAGGGAATAGAAAATAATAAATATTTCTGAAAGAATCAAGTGGATTTTACACATAGTCTAAGCGTATTTTTTAAACGCCTTAAGTTATAAATTCTATAATAAATTCCAATATTTACACATATTACCTGTCAGGTATTGAGACCTTTACCTTTGCCTCTTCCAACAAAAACTTTACGGCTTCCTTGCGATTCTCTGCAGCTGCTAAATGCAACGTTGTCCTCCCATCGTTGTCACGTAAATTCATATCTACTTTCCTTTCGAATAATCTTTAAAATGATATATAAGTCAGTTTGAAAATGATAGAATTTTCATCTTTTTTTTATTTTTTTAACAACAGCCCTTTTTCAGTTAAGATAAACAATTGACAAAATTTCCAAATAAGGGACAGATCTTACATACTGTATATAACTGCAGTATGGCATTTATAAATCTGTAGTGTTTAATCCATATAAAAGAAGTAATTTTTTTAATATTTGGCTATAATATGATGTAAACTACAAATACAAAACATGTCATTTACTTGACCCAATTGTCTGCTACCTCGTACATTTTAATGAAATGCTATAGACCAGAATAATAATCAAACCATTTTGAGTGGCACATCAAAACTCGAAGAAAACGTTGGGTTAGATTTCTAGCGTCTCTGACTCAGCAAGCTTCATCTGAGTACTTGAACTTTTAGAATTGGGTGCCTATTTTTTTTTCTTTTGGAGAGGGGTCTTCCACTCTCAATGTTTAATTGGTTTTTATATTCCACAAAGCAGTATTTGCAATTTTAAACTTCCAAAGGAAATCAAACTAATGAAATTACGTTTTGTTTCATTCTTTCCCTTTCAAGATTGTGGTTATTGAGTTAGTAATAAACCTGTTTTAGGCTTTATTATGTTTATTACACTATAGGAAAACGGGACAGTAAAAGTCGAGGTGATGTACAGCAATAATAAACCGGTTTAATCATACCGCTGGCTTTTTCCTAGTGCCAATACCAAGTCCTTGTTAATGTTTATCTTTTGTCTAATCTGTGTTTTCCTGTGCAGTTCTATGACAGATTGTTGCAAGTAATTATAATTTTCAGGCATTGTGGATGTTTCCTATTATCTTTTAATCTATTCGATAAGAAACATATGAAATAAGTATGCTTTTACTTATCTAAAACAATTTTCTTTTATTATATATATTTCAAAAATGAGTTAGAGGAGTTAAAATTTAGGAGTGTTGCTTTTAATTTGAATACTCGAGACCGTCATAAGTAGATTGAAAGGTCAAAAATGCAAGTTAGGGAAAACGCTAAGCTGAATTGCGATGCTTATATAATCAAACAATTAACCATTTTAATCATTTTATGCTTGTCTAAAAAAGCAAAAAAGCAAAATAAAAAGAAATGCAATTAAAAACGTTTGAACGTTGATACCTTTCTGTGAGTAAATTTGGCATAAATTTATTGTTTTGGCCCCTCTAATAGTTATTACAGATATTGTTAAGCTCTTTATGAATAATTGTTAAGTGGCTACCTCAGCTAGCCTGTGCTGCAAATCAGCTGTGGACTTGAAAAAACAGAAAACGATCTTCTTCAAAATTTATAAGACATATCCTTTAAATTCTGTTCGATTTCCTACTCCTACAACTCTTTGTCCAATTCATTTATGAAAGATTGACTGGTCGCACTCGTGAGATAACGCTCTTGCAAATGTCTCGTCTTAGGGCATATTTGAAATGACAAATTACAATCCAGAATCGAAAATAAGGTTTTTTGTTTGTACTCGAGCTGTCTGTATCTTTAGTAAAGGATGAATATAAAACAATAAAAATGTAAAAAGAATGGATTACATGATACATCTACAATGGCTGATAATTACAATTACATACCATAATCTGCCAGGGAACTACACAAGAAAGACAGATACGACAAAAAACAAACGTAAACAACGGAACTCGTACATACGGACTTGATACCAGTACTAGCAAATCCAGCAGTAGGGTTAAACCTCCCCTTTATCAGTCCCATTTCCATATAGCCTAATAAACATAAGAATAAAGCCAATACGGGTAGACTACTAACTCTATGACCACAACCTCCGAGAGAAAATGACAATATAACTTTGAAAGATGGGTCAAGGGGTGCTCACCGCTAAACTGCAGGCTAGCTAAAACATTGTCGCACTACGAAAGAAATTTCAAACTCAAGGTTTTGGTCAAGAATCATCACATATTTCAGTAGACGGTAGTAAAATCAGTGAGGGGCCAGTATGTGTGAAAGATTTTCAGGTCACTAGATCTTAAAGGTAATTTAACGGATGCAAGCAAAGATCTTGTCGATATCCCCCTATTATATACATAATGTAAGTTACGTCCCAGCTTTTCTGGATCTTTAATCGGTTTCTGGCATTTTTAATGTTTCCGTAAAAATTCGCAAAGGTTCCTCGGAACCATGTGTCTCACCGGCTCAGTCAGGCATCATTATAATTAGGACAATACTAACGTTTATATATTTTCTGTATTCCAAAAAATAACTGGTCTTTTAAGAGTTTCAGGAAATTTACCAAAACTGGAATCAAATATTTTTGCAATTCAGGTATTGCTCTTTATATTTCTTAGATATGGTGTACTTGTACGTGAGATAATATCTCATGTGTACACTTTGTTCAATTACTATTATCTAAATTATGTAAATTCTAAAAACGAAGGATTAACTCCCACCATCGTAGTTTTGTCTTTAGCTATATTTGATATTATTGATTATTCGGATTTCGTTGGGTTTATGCATTTTAACGTTTTTTGAAATTACGGATTTCCTTTGTTTGGGTTCTAGTGCTGCTGATGAGGAATAAATTTCCGAAATGGCCATACAGCTCATTAAAATTATTGCAGTTGTAGTTAACATATGTGTTTTGGTCCCCTGTTCATTTACCCCATATCCTTTCATAAAATATTGATTGTTTTCACCAAAATGTATTTAAAATGGTATGTTTGCTTGGCAGAATTCCAAAAAATAACAGATCTTGAAGATTTCAGGAAATTTACCAAAATTGGAATCAAATATTTTTGCAATTCTATTATTGAAAATTACTGTTTTCATCAATATATTTTTTTAAAAATATTGTAGCTAGCTAGAATTCAAAAAATTATTTGGTCTAAGAGAGTTCAAGGAAATTTACCAAAAATCTGAATCAAAAATTTTCGCAATTTTATTCAATAAATGTTTGTTTTATTTCAAATTCAGTCAAAACCATGGTTCCTAGGAAGAATTTCAAAAAATTGCATGTCTTAAGCCCCTATTACACTAGACGAACGAACCCCGAACGTATATAAATAAATTATATCCGTTCGTCTCCGTTCATATACGTTTGTCGTCCGTTCTTTATCCGGTGAATACGGTACAAGTAAGGTGATGTCCGTTTTGTACGGTGAAAATGTTCAAAACTTTGAACGGACATATACCGCACAAAATGTCCGGCGAATGTACGGTAGGCTTACGTTTTGTTCGGTTGTCATGCGTTGTATAAACGTTATTCATTCGTTACTTGTCCGTCTTGCATCCGTTCATGTACGGTAGATTAATTTGGCGAGACAGAGTTATACCGAAGAGATAACGGATAAAACGTTCGAGTTCCGGACTTACAGCGGAAATCAACCGGAAGAGCACCGAATAAAACAAATTTATAAAAATATATGTTGTGCAACGTCCAAAATTAACATGTAATAAAAAATAAGATTCGACAAAGTAAGCCACAATTAAAAGATAATGAGCACAAACTATAAAATATTAAAAAGAGAAAACTGGTTGTCCCCTAGTTGGAGGCCAATAGGAGGATAATTTGAGCCATACTTTCTGTTCCTTTCTTCTGTTTTTAAGTCAGTCTTTTATTATTTTTTACTTTGTATATTTTGTCCTTTTGTTACCTTTTAAAATGTGGCCTACTTTTACCATTTTCCTTTTGCTTAAAACGGATTTACAACGATTGCTTATTATGTGATCATCCAATAGAAGGTGCTATACACTACCTTTTTTAAAGTTGCTTCTTTAATTTAGTAATTGCAAGACTTATGCAGTGTTTGTTTATTTGTATTTATATTGTAACATTTTTCCAAAATATACCCAAAACATCAAAATTTATGCCCGTTTTCTCACCGTTTGGAATTTTCGTCTTGGGTCGTTAGTGAAGAAGGTTATCTGTGAATCGACAGTTCTTTTCATAGGTCATTCTCTTGCTTTTTACTATTAGGTGATATTTTGCGAAAATAAATTTTTGTATTTAGATCTTATTGGTAATTTGTTCTCTCTCAGTCTTTACACATATTTCGGTATATAGATTTCCAAATATTTTGATGTTATCTGCACTGAAGAGACATAAGTTGTCGAAATGCGCATATGCAGAATCCAAATTAACAGCAACTTCGGTATTATTTTGATTATTACCACTGGGCCGATGCCTCTGCTGGTGGACTGTTAGTCCCCGAGGGTATTCACAAACCCAGTAGCAAATACTTCGGTGCTGGCCCGAAAACCGATTTTATCTGGAAACTCGCAATAACTAAATCTAACAAAATTTTGTTCAAAACTAAGGAGTATCTCCCTCTTGCATAGCTCTGTCCTTAGCTGATTTTGGCTTTTCTATTTTGATCTTATTGGTAATTTGTTCTCTCTCAGTCTTTACACATATTTCGTATATGGATTTCCTATTTTGAGAGACATGAGTTGTCGCAATGTGCATATGCAGAATCGAAATTAACAGCAACTTCTGTATTATTTTCTTTAATTGTTCAAGCACGCCGTAATGATTATTTGTGTAAAATAAATTGTTGAGCAAAAAGACACTGGTTTAATATAGCAAAGATAAGAGGAAACACTTAAAATGGCCAAAAATTACAATCATGCACATGCCACAATCTACTAGGGAGCTGCACAAAAAGAAACAAAAACAAACGTAGACAACGATAAGAACTCGGGATAGCATTTTTGAAAAATCGATGATTTTGGATAGTAATTCTTCAATTCGTTTTTACTCGGTGCTCGTACGGTACGTTTTCGTTAGCAATTCGTTTTATTCGGTACTCGCCCGGTATGTTACCGTTATAAATACGTTTTATTCGGTTCTCGTCCTGTAGGGTTCCGGTGTTTGTTCGGTGCGAGGTCGGTTTATTCGGTACCAGGTCTGTGCATGTACGGTGTGCTTACTGTATACCTCCGGTTTTTGTGCGTTTTTACTGTAATTCGTGAACGAACACAAATATTTACCACCGTACAGAAATGATTTTCATCCGTTCCTCATATGTTTGTGCTATACGGTGTAGTGTAAGAGCGACTTTAGACAGTTTGAGGAAATTAACCAATGTTGGAACCAGAATGAAAATTCCAACAGCTTCATGTCTGCACACTGCATGCAAATATGTTCAATTTTAATGATATTCTTTTAAGACACAAACACTTATTTCACTTTCTAAAGAACTTTTATCTGTTGATTAACATTGAAATTTTTAGCAAAAAACTAAGTCCAAATACGCAAAGAATACGGAAAAACCAATCAAAAAAATTCCAATTTTGTCAGCTGGAGATAATTTTCTGACCACTATCTATCTTCTGACCACTTTTCAATAAATTCAAATAAGATTTAACAACTTAATTCAACTTCTAAACAAAGGACTACGCCGAGCGCAGCATGATACGACCGCAGCATGGTAACACTGAAATTTGAACAAGTGTAATTCAAAATGAATGAGGACACAGTAAAGAACTTGATACAGTAATTAAAAGGACACAATAAAGAGCTTGACCCTGTTATTAGCTGCACACAAAGTAAGGAAAATAAAAATTAGCCCTTATAATTCCTTATATATATCGGAAATTGTAAGAGGAATGTCAAATTGGCCAACATACCATAGGAGGATACGAAGAAACGAACCCCATGAAAACCCAACAAAAAATAAAAGATTTTATATATTTTGAAAATTGCAATTCCAGCCACTTTGACCCCCTATATCTAAGAAACGGTAAGAGCTATCTTTTGACATACTACTTAATGCTTACAACAAGAGGACTCCAAAACAAACAAACAGAAATCAAATGAAATCTGATTTCACTTAATTCAAAACAAGAATATTTGTCTAACGGACACAATGCCCCGCCTCGCACCTATTTTGTGCAATGCTATATTTCATGATCAGTGAAGCATGAATTTGGTGGCAATTGGGTAAATATTTGTTATGTTTTTTTTTTATTTGTATCCTAATGTGTATTTATATGAAGTTTCATGATAATAGCATACATCTGTCACAGAAAAGAAACTTAAATGTCATACTATCCCCCTTTTTCCATGATCAGTAAAGCATGAAATTGGCAGCACGAAGAAATTTCTATCATGATTTTTGTTTTATTACACCTTAATGTGTATTGATGTAAAGTTTCATGATGATAGCATATATCCTTCACAGAAAAAAAACTTCAATCCAAGGGTAAACCTCATACTACCCCCATTTTAACCAAGATCAATGAAGCATGAAGTTGGCAGCCGGGATAAATTTTTATGAGGATTTTTGTTTAATTATACCCTAATGTGTATAATTACAAAGTTTCATGATGATAGCATACATCCTTCACAGAAAAAAACTTCACCCTAAGGGTAAACCTCATACTACCCATCTTTTATCCAAGATCATTGAAGCATGAAGTAAGTAGCGAGGCTAAAGTTGCATTATGATTTTTGTTTAATTATATCCTAATGTGTATTTATACAAAGTTTCATGATAAAAGAATACATCCTTCACAGAAAAAAAACTTCAACCTAAGGTTAAACTTAACTTGGGACGGACGGACGGACATACCCGAGCACTAAATGCCCCCCTTACTATCGTAGGCGGGCATAAAAATTGCAATTTTGGCCCCTTTGACCCCTTGTAGCTCAAAAACAGAAAGAGTTATGCCAATTGGTTGACATATTACTGAAAGCTTATATCAAGAGGATTCCACTGAAAAATCCCATTCAAATCCGATGAAAAATAAAAAATTTAGGTAACCTTTAAATTTGCAAGTTTGTCATCATTCGGCCCCTCATATCTTGAAAAACAAACAAGTTGAAAAAATCTCATGGTGCAGCTCTATGTTTATTTTCAAAAAGAATCCATTCAAAAATACTGCATAAAAATTGGACTAAAAATAACAAAAAATGAAATTTTTGAAAATCGCCCCTTTTGGGCGCCATTTATCTCGTAAACGGTATATGCAACGTAAAATCTGTTGGCATACTACAGAAAGGAAATTTAACTAGATTTACAATTGCAAGCAATAGCTGATGTCGCCCCTGGCAGCCAATTCGATGATTCCATGTTGTTCGCAGCATCAAAATCTACATAGAACAACGGCAGTAGAATACCGAAGGAACAAAGCATAAGATTAAATAAATCAAAGTCCAGAGACAAGGCAAAAGCAAGAACACCAGAAGACGGAAGACCAAAGATACCACATGCCCACAAAACACACGAACATTACATATACAACACAAAAAACTGAAGCACTAACAGTGTGAAATCAATTTTCGTTGAAATCTGACAAAGTTGAAATTTTGATGTATTTCGACGGCCAATTTGGAAATGGCGGCCATTTTGAAAATTTTTGCCGGTGCATGCACATGTCCTCAAGGTGATCTAATTTGTGCTAAATATGAATGAATTCTGTCCAGGCATCTCTGAGAAAATACGCGGACAAAAATCATTGGAAGAAAGAAAGAAAGAAGGAATAATAATAACAAAGAAACGGACCAAATACAATATGTCGTCCCGATTACGTCTGGGGCGACATAATAAGGAACGCACGGGAAGAAACCCAATCAAATCAAATAAATAACAAATATTCTAGAGTCAAATACATTTATGTGAAAACACCCAATTTTGCCCTTTTTGGCCCCTTTTAAAAAACGGGAAGGGCCAAAATGACCAAAACCCACCCCAGCCTTTCTTTTGTGCCAAGGAACACTGTGGTAAAATTGCATAAGGATTGGTCAACTGGAACTTTGGTTATTGCCCAAAACATAAGTGTCTACAGACGACGACGTCAACGACGACGACAGCGACGACGACGATGACGACAACGCCATACCATTATACGACCTCAATATTTTTGCGGGTTAACATTCAATTTTAGCAAAAAATTTAAGTCCAAATACGAAAAATACGGAAAAATGAAAATATAAATTTCAAAATTTTCATCTGGAGGTAATTTTCAGAACATTTTCTAGCTTCTGACCAGTTTTTATGATATTCCAATAAGATTTATAACTTTATTCAACGTCTTAAAAACTTTATTTTGTTGGTTAACATTTTATTTTTTGCGCAAAAAAAACTAAGTTCACATACGGAAAAACAAAAAAAAATTCCAATTTTTTTAGCTAGTGATTATTTTCTGACCATTATCAAATCCAATTTTGACACAATTCTATAAAGATTAAATGAATCTATTCAACCCATGAAAAACTTCTTTCAATTGTTGACGCCGACGACGACGATCAAATTTGGATCGCTATGTCTCGCTTCCGCGACTTTCGTCGCAGACAAGATAAAAACGAGGAACACAAATGCCCTTCATAATAAGCTGGTTGTGAGTAACGCCACATTTAGATTTAAACTTCTTAAATGTTTTCAATTCAGCTTATGAAATCTGTAAATCTGTTGTAAAATTTTGGCTGTAATAGTAAGGTAACGCTCATTAAAATCGTCAAGAGTAGCACAAACGCAAGCGAATAGTACCAGTTATAATATACACCACGTAGGATGGAGTTAGAGGAGTGTCGCTGTTAAGGAAAGAAAAATGAGTAATAGTGAAATCAAAATCCTCTTTTTTAACGCATGTTTTAGTTTTTGTTTTACCAGAACCAATAATGAAGTGTTGATCCACAAATATGCAGTATTTCGAATCAGTTCTTGTGGGTAAATTATATCTACATAATCTAAAACTGGAGGTTGTCAATAGTTATGATATCGCCAATATACCTGCTGTAATCATTAGATATAGTTTATCACTGTTTTCTATGGTTCCAGTTTGAAGCTTTTTCATGAAGTCTCGTTCGTGATGGAACAGAAAAAGATCTGCAATAAGAGGTGCACAATTTCAACCAGTGGGAATATCTGTGACTTTTTACGATGTGAAATGTCTTCGGATGTCAACCCAGCTCTCCATAGTTATTCATCAGTAATAAACTTTAACATATTTCTCACCTCTTTAAAACAGATTTGTCTCCAGTGGCACCAGCATTCAGCAATAAGTAAATCCTGTATTGTTCATTTTCTGTATCTATAAGTGCCTGACAATAAAGATCAGTTTATGAGAATCTTCATTTAAAGCACACATGTATACAAGATTACAAGATGAGAAATGTTGATGTGCTAGCAAACCGGATTGTCTTTAAAACTGGCAAGTATATCTCGCCACCAGTCAACCCTGAATATCTTGCATAAATGCATACATTTATAATCTACAATGTTTAACCTCCCAATGACGGAGCGTATTTTTGAAAGGTAATAGAAAATTGTGTAGGTTACATCCTGATAATATAAAGTCTGAAGACAGCGAAAAACTTGGAAGACTTCTATTTTCCCCAGAAAACACATGTAAATTTGCTTATACTGGTCTTGAAAAATATATGCTAAAAAGATCAACTGATTAAGAGTTCTAGTATGAGATACACCTATGAAATACAAAACCCCTAACACTTACCAAGATGAAACCCAATGTTTGAAAATGTCCTGAATATTATAAAAGGTCTCTTTTCATATAATCAGAACATTTTCGCATTCAGGACTAATTGTTTTTATGCACACAATATTTTTTGTACTATTGTTTAATCCAAGAGAGAAAGTAATGATAAAATACACTAAAACTGCACCAGTTGTCTTGTTTAAGTATTTCCCATATCAATTTGATATATCCCCTTTGACCAACTTTTTTTGTTCAGCAAATAAGATGACATGCCATGGTAAAATTAAAAAGATACCACAAGGAATACACGTGCAAATTCAAAATAAAAAGTAATTGCAGTTACCATTCAAAAGATATAATCAATAGTAAAGTTTGTTTTTTTTTCTTTTTCATAACGTCCATCTAATGCCAAGACCAAGGTCATTGGTTCCATTATTCTGGTAACGTTTGGAAGTTATTGCCAGAAGGATTACACATTGAAAATAGGAAAGCCCTATCCTTTACCATTCAAAACATATAACAAATGGTTTTTTGCAGACAAACAGACAAAAAATATGGATGTAGCGCTGTAAGACAATTAGCAATGAATTCCGCTTGAACATGTGCAAGGATGGTCTTGAACTTACTAAAAGGTATGAGCAAAGCTCATTGCTGAATCACTTGTATCGACTTCAAGATGAAGAACAACAATAAAAGCGTTGTTCTATTACTTTGTTCTAGCATGCATTTGTAGAGACTTTGACTAATGTGCATTTATTCCGTATCCTTCTATTTTTTTCAAACAGACAGACAGACTTAAAAGTATATGTTCCCCGAAATTTTGTTTCTCGGGGGAATAAAATATATAACAAAGTACCGAAGTTATTAATAATTTAGTTTCTGCGTATGTACATTTCGATAACCTTTGCTTCTTCAGTGCAAATCAAATTAAAACATTTGAAGTTAGTTTATAATTATTATATCTGCTCATGAACAAAAAGGATAAGACACAAGTTTTTCCAACTTATGAAGTCTTCTCCTTATATAATAACAATATTATTTTTTATGTAAATAAAGAAAGCATGCACATATAATAATAACACATATGTTTTAAGTGAGAATTCAAAGGAGAGAGAAAAAAAAGTATTACATAGTAATAGATCAAAACTTATTTATAAACAGTTTTACGAGTGAATGGATTGATTCAGACGTCTCTTAATTAAAGTATACTAAACAATGAGGAATTATGGGCGGCGGAAAGGGTAAAAAATACGTAAAAACGAAACAAACAAGTAATTTCGAAAACGTGTTAAAATACAAAAACAAACAGGTATGGTTGTAAAGACTAACAACATCAAATGAAAAACTAACAGCCTAGAATGTTAAATCAACAGACTAGAATGCAGAAATAACAGACGTCAAAGGGTGGAAAATACGTCAAAACGCAACAAACAAGTAATTTCGGATACATGTTGAAATACAAAACAAACAGGTATGGTTGTAAAAACTAATTGAACAATTAACAGCCAATAGTTAAATCAACAGACTAGAATGTAAAACCAACAGACGTCGCATGTTCAACGAACAGCTAATAATCGAATTAACGCTAGGTGGCGTTTTCCGAGGGTCGTAAAGGGGGCACTGTGTGTACGAGAAAAAAAATGCCATTTATATTAGCTAAATGACGCCGGGTTTACAGAAAAAAACCCAGATAGATGATCTAAATAGAAAGAATCGATCTATTTAAATGGGGTCACTATCGATCTAAAGTAAACCGGCGAGTTTATGATCGGATGATGATACTTGTCTTTATAATATTCTTTCTGATATTGTAGAGGCGCAGATCCAGGCAATTTGAAAAGGGGTCCAATTAGATATAAAAGGAAGTTCGGCTAAAATCTTTTAGGGGTTCCTTAGTAAAACATCAGGATATTCATTAAAAATACATGATTATCAAAAAAGGGCGAGTTCCACCCCCTTTTAGATCCGTCAACCGAAAGTTTCGGAACAAATCATTTAGCACGTGCAGATTTTGGATTGAGAGGGAATTCTCCGATTTTTTTTTTCATCTGTGGCAGAGTAGGAAGATTTATAATTATTTCCCTTGATTTCAAGCTCAGATTTCAAATTCGTGTTATAAATTATTTATTTTACGGAAATGTGTTTCATCCATAATGAAATATTTACAGATTATTATATTTTTATTGAAAAAATTATAGCTTTTTGTATTTTTGATATATAAATTATTTAATTTAAGATCAAATTTTCGATTTTTACCTTAAACTAGGGAAATATATTTTTACTACTTACGTCTTTTCAAACAATTTCTCATTGCTTTAAGGAAAGCATGATTCCACTCTTACAGTGGTCACACTGATCACCACGAAAATTGAGTGCAATACGCGACGTTACCTACCCCACTTCACATAAGATTTCTTCATTTTCCCTTAGAGAACAGACAAGTTAGTCGGATAAATTTCTCGTTCTTAAAATTGGTGTAATAAAGTATTTAAATTTGATGAATTACTTATTTTAAATTTAAACAGAATATTTTGAGCAACGGCCTCACTTGGCGTCCGTTGTACGTCACAATGAGTCTATAGTTTAGTGCTTTGGTTTGTTAGTTTGGGACTTTGTTGTCTTTTTCCACATCTGAAACACTCAGCAGAATTGCCCCTGCTACACATCTTTCTTTTTCAAATTTTGAAATAAGTTTGTTGAATAAAATCCATTAGGATTGAAAACATACTTACAAAGATACAAAGTACAATATAATATTTATGATATAAAATAAAATATACGTAATTATATGACTGTATATGTAAAGTTAATATTTTTATATTGTTTATGGTGAACCATGCAATCATTTGTCTTTAAACATCAATCTGGTATGATGAAATCAACGAAAGACAAGCCAGGTTTAAACACACTAAATTGACAAAAACAATATTTATACGATATATTACCATGATTACGGGAAATCATACCATTTTGTTGCAATACATTTCAGGTTTTTCTAATGATAAAAGGATCGCGATTGATCTTATGCTATACAATATTCGCTAAAGCGATTCATTTCATGTCGACCTTTTTTATAACTGTTCTAGACCATACGCGTATTTGGACCGTACGCGTACGGTCCGGACTGTATGCGTATACTCATATGGTCCCACCGTGCGCGTATGGTCGGACCATACGCGTACGGTCGGACCATTTGAGCATACGTGTACGGTCTGCTACGAGCTGGACCATACGTGTATATTTAGACAGTATGAGTACAAAGAAAAAGACAGACACTACATTCGTTATTCAAACAGAATTAAGTTACAGTCAAAACTGATAGCACTAACTAATACAAAAACTGTATAAATTATTTTGTCTTGATAAAAATAATAAATTACTTATATAACTGAAATGAAATTAAAGAAGAAGTGAAATAATATCAAAGGTGATACATAAACTATATTTTTACATTGAGAAATTTTGTTCGTTGAAAGGGTATTCCTTTTTGGAACACCGTGTAATTTCCGCTGTTATATTTATTCAGTCGTCCCTGTACGAGATTTTGGGATTTGCACCCTTTTTGGGGTATTTGGGAAAAAATGTTGTTTCTTAGAGGTGGTATTCAATGGTTTTTTTCTCAGGATTTTCAGACGAGAAAACCATATATTTTATTTCAGTTAACATTCCATTTATTTTTTACGAAACACTATTTTTTTTTATTTATTTTATCTCAAATAACGCTCAAGTAATAAGTCAATTTTATAAAAGCATCTCCAAAACATAATTACAGTAAAGTAAATTCTTATATTTCTCTTATATTTTCTTTAAAATAACGATTCTTAGAAAATCTTATTTATCTTTCTAAACAAACGAGTTAAAATATTGTATACGGTATATTGATTTATTGGTATATCGATGTATTGATATAAATTATCAAAGAACACGCAAGACTGAATTAGCCAGACCGTACGCGTACGCGTACGGTCGGACCATCCGCGTACGGTCCGACCGTATGGGTATTTCGAAAAATTACTCGTATGATCCGGACCGTACGCGTATGGTCTGGAACATAACCACCTCGGTATGTGGACAACATATATTTGAGATCGATCTTAGTCGATTGCTCTTGTGTTAGATCGATAATATTTTGAATGGATCTATTTTATTCCCATTTTATTGTTAGTTGTCCATTGTATAACAAACAGCGAATTTTACTATTTGATAAAATAGATCTTTTTGCACAAATTTTAAAAATCTAACATTGTCAATGAATCAATTTTTTTCGGCAAGTTTGCCAACTCTGATACATTTTGGTAATTTTATTATAGAATCCTTTGAAATGAGAAGCAAATGGAGACCAAATGAGTATTTTTTTTATTGGTATAATATTTCACTTATAGTTATAGATGTTATCTTTGAATTATATGAAGTTATTGATAAGACACAAACATACTGTGTTAGGATCTGGTCCTGCCCTTCACACTGTTGACAAGAAGTGGTTTATATTTGTTAATTGTTATTATGTCCAATTGCTTTATTATGTTTTTATGGGTTCTTGACCAATTGAATAAAAAAATCTTTAAACGCAGCATGATACGACCACAGTATATTGAACATTGTGTCATTGAAAATACTATAGGGTTATTTCATTTCGTGCAGCGTTTTTTTTTTATTGTTGCAGTGCAACATCGTTATTTGCCGTGTTTCATCGAGACAAACTCAAATCCAATTTCTAATGTTTTTGTTTACCGTGTTTCAAAATTTGAAAAAGAAAGATGTGTAGCAGGGCAAATCTGCTGAGTGTTTCAGATGTGGAAAAGGACAACAAAGTCCCAAACTAACAAACCAAAGCACTAAACTATAGACTCATTGTGACGGACAACGGACGCCAAGTGAGGCCGTTGCTCAAAATATTCTGTTTAAATTCAAAATAAGTAATTCATCAAGTTTAAATAATTTATTTAACAAATTTTAACAACGAGAAATTTGTCCGACTACTTATCTGTTCCCTAAGAGAAATGGAGAAATCTTAGTAGAACAGAACAGAATTTATTTGGTTTAAAATCCAATATACATAGGATTGATACCGAAACATACAAAACACGACAAACATGAAATAGATAAAAGTTATTATGTAAATGTAAATGTAAATGTCCAACACTATTTATGGAAAAAACCTACCTAAATATGTCAGTTAAAACATTTCATACATAATACTACATCAGATTGTATAATGTAATGGTGAGTAATGTGGTACCAG
This sequence comes from Modiolus philippinarum, assembly GCA_002080025.1. Taxonomy (NCBI): domain Eukaryota; kingdom Metazoa; phylum Mollusca; class Bivalvia; order Mytilida; family Modiolidae; genus Modiolus; species Modiolus philippinarum. The sequence goes on along the minus strand of MJUU01003351.1, from coordinate 203,526 downwards.
ACAACGAAGTCACACTAAGAAGGATCATATATATATATATATATGTCATTAAATTTTAGGAAATGTGTATCTTTCACAAACATTTCATTTACGCCTTCCGCTAGGAGAAGAGGGGTAAGTAACGTCGCGTATTGCACTCAATTTTCGTGGTGATCAGTGTGACCACTACTACATTGGAAATATGCTTTCGCCAAAGCAATGAGATATTGTTTGAAAAGACTTAAGTAGTAAAAATATATTTTCATAGCTTAAGGTAAAAATTGAAAATTAGAACTTCAATTAAATAATTTATATATTAAAAATACAAAAAGCTATAATTTTTACCACAATCTGTAAATGTTTCCTAATGGATGAAACACAGTTCCGTAAAATAAATAATTTATAATACGAATTTGAAATCTGAGCTTGAAGTCAAGGGAAATAATTATAAATTTTTCCTACTCTGCCACAGATGAAAAAAAAGGAGAATTCACTCTCAATCCAAAATCTGCACGTGCTAAATGATTTGTTCCGAAACTTTCGGTTGACGGATCTAAAAGGGGGGTTGAACCCGCCCGTTTTTGACAATCATGTATTTTCTAATGAATATCCTGATGTTTTACTAAGGAACCCCAAAATATTTTAGCCGAACTTCCTTTTATTTCTAATTGGACCCCTTTCAAATAGCCTGGATCTGCGCCTCTACAATATCAGAAAGAATATTATAAAGGTACGTATCATCATCCGATCATAAACTCGCCGGTTTACTTAAGATCGATAGTGACCCCATTTAAATAGATCGATTCTTTCTATTTAGATCATCGATCTGTTTTTTTTTTCTGGTATATAGTTTAGGTACAGGTAAATGTTAAACCGTACCTAAACATTACCCTAAATGTTAAACCGTACCTAAACATTACCCTGAACCGGGATAAAGCTTTATCCAATCTTACTTAATTGAAATAAGAAATTTGTTTACATTTTTCTCAACCGGGCTAAACATTATCCAACCGGACTAAACCAATTATAGAGAACTCTTCTTATCTAAACTGTTCGCCGAGAACTCAGCTAAATAGGGGTGTAAACCCGATGTAATTTAGCTAATATAAATTGCATTTTTATTTCTCGTACACACAGTGCCCCCTTTAACCCTCAGGCATTTCTCGGAAAACGCCACCTAGCGTTAATTCGATTATTAGCTGTTCGTTGAACATGCGACGTCTGTTGGTTTTACATTCTAGTCTGTTGATTTAACTATTGGCTGTTAATTTTTCAATTAGTTTTTACAACCATACCTGTTTGTTTTGTATTTCACATGTATCCGAAATTACTGGTTTGTTGCGTTTTGACGTATTTTCCACCCTTTGACGTCTGTTAGTTCTGCATTCTAGTCTGTTGATTTAACATTCTAGGCTGTTAGTTTTTCATTTGATGTTGTTAGTCTTTACAACCATACCTGTTTGTTTTGTATTTTAACATGTTTTCGAAATTACTTGTTTGTTTCGTGTTTACGTATTTTTTACCCTTTCCGCCGCCCATAAGGAATCTCTTTGATGATTTTATAAATTTATACACCTGTCTGAATATACCACAATTCTCATTATAGCTTAAATCAGAACTTCTACATGTCACTAGCAGTAAATTTATAGGAACATTCAGTTGTCTTAAATATAATAACAATTCGTTACGAGAATTATCATATAGTTTGCATTGAAAGAAATAATGATGTGCATTCTCACGAGGAGCACCACATGCACAAGATGCATCAGCAATAATATTGACTCTAAACAAGTCATAATTTAAGAATGAAGCATGACATCGAATCCGAGTTAAAATCACATTTAATTTTCTAAGACCATACGAGTAATATTTCGGAGGGATAGTGTCTCGAGTATTAAATTTCCTTTTAAAGGCTGTACGGAATTTAGCAATGGTATATAAATTTCGGAGAGATAGGTCAAGTTTATTCCACTCTCTAACAGTAGACGGAACGAATGAAGAATTAGTCAGAAAAAGTCGACAAAATGGGAAAATTAAATCATTTCCATTTCTTAAAGGATAAACAGTTGTACTTTGTATTGTAGGAGGGATTACATTACATAGATAATTTGGAGCTCTGTTATTAAAAATATTTTAAAATAAACGCAATTTCCTTTGCTTACGCCTACTAATCAGACTTTCCCAACCAGTTTCTGAATACAGATATTTTGTTTTTGTAAATATTGGTAATCCAGTACCAATTCTAGCAGCCTCTAACTGAAGTTTTTCTATTCTGTCTGAATTTAAAATTCCACAGTTATCCCATACTTCACAGGCGTATTTGAAAAGAAGACGTTTGTAAGTAAGATATATTTTCTCAAGATTTTCCCTACCAAGACTATATTTAAGTTTTCTTAACATCCCTAAATGCCAAGAAATACTTCTAGCTATATTTTCAATATGAACATTCCATTTCCCATCACTCGAAAAGGTAACTCCTAGATGTTTGTGACTAGATGATAAAGATATTGATCGATCATTAAATCTAAAATCAAATAAATCCGTTTGTTTAAATTAGAAAATATCATTATATCGTTTTATCTGGATTAAACGACATTTTCCATTTCTCTGACCATTGATTTAATTTGGCTGAATCTTGATTTATTACTACACTTATTTCGTAAGCATCTGAACTTGAATAACCTAAGGAAGTATCATCAGCAAACAATCGACTTAGAGATGTAAGACTTTCTCCAATATCATTAATATAGATTGAAAATAAAAGAGGTCCAAAAACTGATACTTGTGGCACTCCAACAGATACAGAATAAAAGGATGAGAATGATTTTTTCATTACAACTCTTTGTTTTCTAATATGTAAATAATCCTGAAACCAAGCAAGTAAATTATCAGCTATTCCATATCTTTCCATTGTGTGTATTAATCCTTTATGCCAAACCTTATCGCAAGCTTTAGAAAAATCACAAAATACAACACAACTGAATTCTTTTTTTTCCAGCGAGTTTAAAATAGAGTTATATAGTTCAATAAGTTGGTGCACAGTAAAATGATTTGACAAAACCCTGACTGATATTCATACACTAGTTGATTACTCACTAAATGGTTATAGACATGCTTATAAATAACCCTTTCCATATTTTCCCTATACAGCTTATCAAAGAAATAGGTCTATAGTTAGACGGTAGAGATGAATCGCCCTTTTTAAATAGAGCCATCACATTAGCTTGTTTCCAAGAAGAAGGAAATATTAGCTCTTGAAAAGACTCATTAAAAATCATCTGAAGAGTGACTGCTTATTTGCCGGGAAACATTTTAAGAACTTTATGGCCGATATTATCAGGACCCGTGGCTTTATTTGTATCTAGTATTTGTATTTTATCTATAATCTCACTAGGGGTTATAACTATGTTCTGTAATTTATTAAGTGTTCTAAACTCGAAATCGGGCAGAGTATAACTGTCTCCCGTAACAGATGAGATGTTGCAGAAGTATTTACACAGTACTTCACATTTTTCATGATCTTCATACACAATATCATCGAAATTAAAATCATTAATAATATTCTGTAAAGGAGGTACACAATTATTTCCATGATTTGTTTTTGTCAAAATTTTCATGATTTTCCGATAGGTTTTAGAATTTCCTACATTATTCAATAAAAAATTATCCATGTTATTTTCGAATTTTTTTCATATTATTCACTTTATTTCTTTGTCGTTTGTACTTTGAAATTTTAGAACCTTTTTACGGAGTCTATCTCTTACTCTTATTTCTTTTCTTATTAAGTTATTGAACAATGGCTTGTCATTTTTACGTACAGTTATTATTTTCGATTGGATGCATTCTTTCATATGTGTTGTAAACCCAGAGTAAATTCATTACACATTTTTTCTACATCAAGTCCTTCAAAATTTTCAACCCAATTATGGCGGATTTCCTGGCTCAATAACGTATTATATTTTGTTTTTTGTTTTTGTTTTTGGGTTTTTTTTTAAGAATTGTAACTGGGAATCGTATTATTCTACTGGTGAGATATAATTTGACATCGGTTACATTAATGTCCTACAGAAACGGAACCAAACAGAACAAACATCCAATGCTATTTGACAATGTTCATTTAGGGAAAAAATGATATTCGCTGATAAACTTCAAAGTAAATTATTATGTAAGTAAAATAAGTAAATCAAAGTCAGGGGCGGATTTGCAGGAAGAGAGCGCACATTTGTAAAAAAAATCACAAATTCTTAGTCAAATGTTTGACTAACACCTTGAGTGTACCCTAAAATTTATATGTTTCCCGTTTAAATGGGAGCGAACGCCCCACATACCGTCCGCTAAATTCACATAAATAATTAAGGATTTGTGTAGTGAGACACTACAAATCCTTGGTCATATCTCGAAAATGTAATCTCGATGGAAACTTCTTTCTTAAATTAAGAGCGAGACAAAACAATATATAGTAATTTCAAACAGATTGTCCCGGTTTCGAATAATAAATCCGAAAAATGAAAGATTCAAGTTATGGTTAAAAGTAAAGGTAGATGAAGAGTTAGGGTAAACCAATAAAAAGAAAATTTAATGTTCATTGCGTTATAGCAGAATTTCTCATAGTACCCTAGTAAATAAGCCCTTTGACTCATGAATACTGGATTTAAAGAAAAAAGATCTTAATATTTATGGACCCTATTTCGTATAATATGTTAAAAAAGTAATATCTTCTATCTTTAAATTTCCTTTCTCTATTTTTGCTTTAAAATATTTAATAACTGTGTAACATGTTCATTTAATTTATTTTAATTAAAGTAATTGCTTTAAAAACACACATTACTAATAACAACATCTATTGAAATATTTTTGTTGGCATTCCGGGAGTAGGTAACTTTCAAAATGACACCATTGGCAAATAAAAGACAGGAGTTTAGAAGGACTTGTTATAGATAACTAAATACCGAAGTTACTGTGAATATAGGTGTTACTTTAGGAATATTGGTATGTTCATTGAAGAATTGCAAATATAATACGTTATTGAGCCAGGAAATCCGCCATAATATTGTCTATAATATTACCAAAACGTATATAAGCACCCTTATCATATTGCCAAATTTCTCTTGAAAATGTTGAAGAGACACTTTTTGGACAGTCTATAAATGCAATCGCCGCATCATGATCACTGACATGGTTTGGCAAAGACAGAACGTCGGAATAAATAAACTTGAGTGTTGAACTAAGAATGATTGGATCCAACAAAGTCGCGCTATTATTTATTATTCTTGTTGGCTTTTCTATTACATTTTTAAAGTTAAAATTATTAATTTTCACAAAGAAGATTACTATTCAAATCTACCGTGATCACGACGTTTTCATTTTGCTCTAGGGCCAACTCGATTTCAAATGATAACCTAGTCCAATAATCAATATTTGTCCATTGAGGACGGTAAGTGTGGCACAGTAAAATCGATATACCTTTTGCACAAATTTGAATCCACATTGTTTCATCAATATTATTATCAAAATTTGTTAATCTGTTTATAGAAATATGCTGTTTTGAGTAAATTAATAATCCGCCCCCCCCCCCTTTGCGAAATTGCGGTCGACTCGCTGAATATTGTGTGAGAAACAATCAAGGGTTACTTCATTATCGTCAATGTTGTTGTCAAGATGTGTCTCAATTAATACTAAAACGTCGAACTCTTCTGTAAAGTCTTGGATAAATTCTATTTTGTGACGAATACTTCGAATGTTTATATTACAAATTGATAATGATTTTTCAAAACAATCAAAATCAGACATGATACTTGTTGGCCCAGGATTTTTTTCAACATTACCAATCAGAAGTAGCGTATTCAAAACTATTAACAGGAACAATGCATTTACATTGGGATTTAAACTCTGAAGCACCATTAGCTGAGTAATCAACACTGAACATCGAAGGTTAGTTATAGATATATCTTTGCACGAATCTTTATTATGAACTCAAAACTTACGAGAGATTCTCCCATATCTACGATAATAGAATATGCCCACAGCTACCCTATACACTCCTATACTATTACCCATTTGGGAAAAGGATTACAAGGGTATATGGGTAAATGCAGGCATATAAAACAAATAAAAGTCTTCCAAAATCAATCCATCAATTCATTTTTCTTAACACCATATAAAGTAATTCGTGAACAATCATACATAAAAGCAAAATCAATGTAAACATAGTTATGTAGAACTTCGTAGACAAAATAATTTTGATCTGTTATGTTCCAAATGAAAATGGAGGGTAATTTTAAGTAAAAAATGAATGGGAAGAAAAATCAGTGATCTGATTTTTATATATAACTTTTTTGATACTCTTAATTAAACTTAAGTTATTTAACAACTAAAGGGGAAGAAAGAAGAGCCACTTATTGAATAAATGTTAAAAAACTATGTTTATACCTTTAAATACCATATGAAATTTGTTTGCGTTATTAGGCGAGAATCTGAGTTGGTATGTCTGTTTAAAAAATATAATATGTATCTGTAAATAGGTACAAAATCGTTAACATACATACAGCATTTACTCATATAAATAACAAAATATACTATATTTTCAATCCATAAAACAAACAGGCAAGTGACCAAGTAACGACTAATTACAAAGGTGATCACTTGTAGCAAAAAGAGAAAGAAAGAAACATATAAGTATATACATAGAAAACAAGTGTGGACCCAAATTGATGTCTCGCCCGTTTCTACTTGGTCGCAAAATTGATGTGAAAACTCAAACTGCCTAAATCAGAAAACTTAACATGTTCGCTAGACTGTGAAATTAGATTAACTGACAAAAGCAATATAGCAGACTGTCATGTATCACCCAAAATGCCAAATATCAGTGACCTACCACTGATAGATACTAAGAAACCAAACATGTTTACCAGACCGTGAAAATGAGGTCAAGGGCTAAAACAAAATAGCAGGCTGTCATGTTCCATCTAAGACAAACCCACATACCAAATATAATACATTAATAGATACTAGGAAACTTAACAAGATCACGGAACTGTGAAATTGAGGTCACAGACAACAGCCATATAGCAGACTGTCACATATTACCCAAGGCCAACATATATACAAAATATCGTTGACCTACCACTTATAGTTACTGAGAAAAGGACCTAATCATAAAAACTTAACATGCTCACTAGACCGTGAAATTGAGGTCAAGGACAAAAGTCATATGACAGACTGTAATGTACTATCTAAGAGCAACCTACATACCATATATCATTGACCTACCACTTATAGTTACTGAGAAACCAAACTAAGCACAAAAACTTAACATGTTCACTGGACCGTGAAATTGAGGTCACAGACAAAAGCCATGAAACAGACTGTCGTGTATTTCTCAAGACCAACCTATATACCAAATATCATTGACCTACGACATATAGTTAGTGAGAAAATGATCTAATCACAACAACTAAACATGCTCACTAGACCGTGAAATTGAGGTCAAGGACAGAAGCCATATGACAGACTTAGTCATGTACTACCTAAGAACAATCTACATACCATATATCATTGACCTACCCCTTATAGTTACTGAGAAACTAAACTAAGCACAAAACTTAACATGCTCATTAGACCGTGAAATTGAGGTCAAGGACAAAAGACATATGACAGACTGTCATGTACTACCTAAGACCAACCTACATACCATATATCATTGACCTACCACTTATAGTTACTGAGAAACTAAACTAAGCACAAAAACTTAACATGTTCACTGGACCGTGAAATTGAGGTCACAGACAAAAGCCATATAGCAGACTGTCATGTACTACTCAAGACCAACCTATATACCAAACATCATTAACCTACCACTTATAGTTACTGAGAAAGTGACCTAATCACAAAAACTTAACATGAAAGTTTACGCCGCCGCCACCTCCATACTTTGTACGCATATGTCTCGCTTTCCGCGACTTTCGTCGCGGGCGAGGCACAAATTAGCCACTATGGTAAGACATATTTGACTTAAACAGCATTCTAGTATACAGGTCGTATACTGGAATACGAGTGATTTTGGGGGGGGGGGGGAATTCCTTGAAATAAGTAGCCGTTATTGAATGGATCTAAACACCAAAAATCAATAGTCGGTCATATGAAGGAAATTTAATAAAAATAAAATTAGTTTGTATAGTTGTTCATAAATCGATTTTTTACCAATCATAATAGTATTAATAGTCGTTATGATATAGTGTGTATTTGTTAAAAACTAACCTCAAATGCAAAATTCGATCTACGTTGTAGTTCACAGACCTTCGGTTTACTATTGCATATGTATATTTGTAAATATCAACACCGTGGAACTTATTTGAACGTACTCATATTAGAGACATATAAAATATTGATCATAAGCAATGAAAGAATATGGAGCCATATATCTCTGCTCATACGAATGGACAATTGTTTTCGGTGATTTATGCAAGCTACAGGATTTATTATTATTAAAGCCACGCCCATTCAGTTTCAATCATGCATAAAAGTCAAGAATCGATATATCATATGGATTTCTGCACAAATCAATAGCCGATTTCCAAATTCAACTAACAGTACGGTAATGTTTTTTTTAAATGAGTCCTAACAAAATGAGTAATAAAAATGATGGTTGAGTATAATAATATTAACTTAGTGTCGCCTCGCCATCAATAGACTAGTCCACACGTGGGTTCAACCATTATAGTCCGCAATGCAAAATCGTACCTATGAATTCAAAGTAAACATACAAAAATCAGCATCAGCAAAATATTTTATGATTTCAGATTAAATATGGACATGATTTCTTTCGAGAAGTTCCTAAAACTACGTAAATATAACATTATTCACATGTTTCCTTTGCATTACGCTTCAGTTGGTTAATTGAATCACGTGATTAACTGATTTCCAAATTTTGTGCATATACAAAAACATTACAATCAGTTGATTTTTGTTAGTAAACAATTGTAATAAAAAAAGGACACTTGAAAAAAAAGCAAAAAAAGAAAAAATCATTTTTTATACATATGTACGTCACAATTCCGTCTCTACTGACAAATACTGCAATTATTCTACTCAAACTGATGAATTTTATTGTAATGAATCTACAAAATGTACATATTATACCTGTATAGAACGGCTATGAATAAGTAGTTTGATGATGACTGGACAGCAGCAACATATGGCACTGATTTCAAGCTGTCCAGACATGCATAAACTGATTATTCATATACAAATCACGATAAAATGCAGTTAATTTTCTTTCTTAAAAAAATGAGCATAATGAGTATGAAGTTTACTGTAACAACAAGTTCATAAATAAGAAATATACAACAACTGATGAGACAGAGGAATTGTCCTTGTTTATTAAGTTCTGACAGGAGAATGGTAAAAAATTTCTTCACTACTTTGGTCTTCATCCTGATCATTTGAAAATCCATATAGCGAAATATTTGTAAATTCTAAAAGAGAACAAATAACCAATACGATGTAAATAGTAAAACCAAAATCAGCTAATGTCAGAGCCATGCGATAGGAGATACTCCTTAGTTTTGAACAAAATTTCGTTAATTTTAGATTTTTCAAGCTTCAGAATAAAATCAGTTTAAGAGCTAGCAGAGAAGTACTATCTACTGGGTTGGTGAATACCCTCGAAGACTATTAGTCCACCAGCAAAGGCTTCAGCCCAATGGTAATAAATGACAAAATACCGAAGTTACAGTTAATTCAGTTTCCGCATGTGCATATTTCGATGACTTACGTCTCTTCAATGCAGATCAAATCAAAACATTTGGAATACAAAAAATACCGAAGTTGCATAAAAACAAAAAAAAAATCGATATGCTGTACATATACCGAAATATGTGTACAATCTGATATAGAACAAAAAAAACCAATAGGATTTAAATATATATTTTTTCAAAAATGCAGGTGTTAGGTCAAAGGGTAGGTCATTTGGAGGTCACTATAGAAAGTGACATATCTTCTCATGATGACAGAAACACACGCCATATATCTTAAGTGTAAGTAAAAAGATAAATAATAATGTTCAGGTCTTGATTGTCCAATAAAACGAAGAAAATATTTGACTTCAGATCAAAGGTCAAGGTAGATTTAGTATAAAACACACATTGGTTTGATGATACATCAACATGCTCTACATCTGAAATCTAGGTCAAAACATAAATAAAGTTTCTGGCCAAGACAATATCAATACTTAAAAATTCGAGATCCTAGGCTAAGATAACACAAAGTCCAATGTGGTTCACAACACACCTGCTGATGATGATACACCAAAATGACAAATAACTTAAATCTCATGCAAAAGATAAAGATGTTAAGGACAGGAAACGATGGCTAAAACAATATTTCTTTCGAAAGGAAGACATAGTAACAGATTTCACTATTTGAAAAACGTAGCGGCGCTCCTGCTCACCCAGTAAATTTTTCTATGCTTTCCCATTCTTATTATGCGGGAATAATTGTACTTTTTAAAAGCTTACCGGGCAATTCTGTAAAAATACATTGTACACAGACTCATTTCCAGGAATACTAGCAGCTGCTAAAGGAGTTACTCCCCATCTAAAAAAATAATTTCAATGATTGTTTATAATTAATGTGAAAGCATTTAAAATCTTGAAATAGAATACCTTAAAAAATCTACTCTGCGCTAACTATGAATATGAAAATATACAATTCTTTCAATTTTGTAGAGACTTTTTGAAATCCATATGTATTGCTCGTTCAAAATATCCCTTCAATATAACCTAAATAAATATCACAAAAAGCATTTATTATGTCATCCCGGACAAAGTTATTCTACGTCTCTTCTGATTATTATTATTCTTCTCCTTCTTATTCCAAAATATTTTGTCCGGGCGATTATTTTAAATGGACTTTGCATTAAATTGGACCACCAACTGACGTTACATGCTGTGCGTTTAAAATTTTCAAAATGGCCACTATCGGCTATTGCTGGCAATGGAAATCTAGTTCGTCTTGGGTTTGAACTGAAAGTTCGTTGCAGATACTTTCAATTCAGTGCAATATGTCAATCAAAAATATCAAAACAACAGAACTGACATAGATTGTTCCATTCTTCAACCTAAACATTCTAAAAACTCATGACATTGTTTACAATTTCCTTGATTATGCAAACATTCCTATTTCAAATAGTTTTTCAATTTAAATGATGAATT
>MJUU01003351.1:146860-160842 GCA_002080025.1 Modiolus philippinarum | reverse complement strand
GAATTCTTTGCTAATTGTCGAGCAACGCTACATCCATGTCTTTCTTGGTCATGGGTGCGGGATTGTCAATAAACATCAATTAAACTGGCAAAGTGCTCTTACAATCACTGTCATCCTTTGCCCGACAAAAGCACTAGTGTCTTAAGCTAGTGGACAACTACACATATAGACAAACACAGGGCACTCATCAAGTCGAATGTAAGAAAACTTGGAAAATCTGGAAAATGATTCCACCTCTCCTGTCAAGTAAGGTGGAAATTGCTTAAATAATTTAAGAGCAGATAAGAAGTAAAAGATTTCCCATAGGTCCGTTGTTAAACTATGTTCCGCTCTTGCAGCCATGTTTTCGTTAAATTGGAAAGAAATCAGATATCTATGTAAATGACCTTGCTAACATACAGTTTGGTTTCACAGCAGATGATGAAAATGGTGTTTTCCCTTACGGTCAAGTTTTAAAATTTCCGCACTGGCGGCCATTTTTTATCGGATCCAAACGAAATAAGTACTTTTTGTAAAGGACTTCCTTTTAAGTTTTGACGAATTCCGGGGTTTAACAGGTTATAATCAACATACATTTTTGTACATTTATCTCAGTAGCCTCAATGTTGAAAAATGTTATGTGCTGGCGGCCATGAATTTTGTCGATTCAGACAAAAATGAACAATTTCGCCTAAATCATCCAAGGCCAGTTTAGTTTCATTTGCTTCAATAACATTAGAGATGATGATGAAGATGACGTTTTTCAAATGAGGTTTAACGTAAAATAATCAATAAAAGTATACGGAGTACATGCACAGTAATTATTGCAGTTGGAATTAACAAATGTGTTATGGTCTCATGTTCATTTACTCCATATCCTTTTGTTAAACACGGAACTATGTTCCACGCTGATGATCATGTTTTTATCTGAAATTTCTTCACATTGAATGTTCCTAAACAGTGTGGTTTAATTTGCTTCAGAGGATTCAGAGGAGATGACCATAACATAATAATACCATAGGATCAATGTAAAACAATGTTCATCGCTGGTGGTCATGAAATTTGTGGGACCCAATCGAAATGAGCAGTATTTGTAAAATACCTTCCATTCATCATTCAATTTTCAGAACGTAGATACTTTTTCTGATAGGATCAAAAATCAAATTATGTTCCACGCTTGGGCCACATTTTCTATCGAATCGGAGCGAAAGAAAGTTTGAAAAATCTTCATAACATCATTTATGCAAAGTTTGCTGTCGGGGCTTCGAAGGAGATTAAGAAAATGTGTTAATTTAATGTGGGGAGACGGACAACAGACCTTGGACGCTAAGTGATAGCAATTGTTCAAATAGCCCAAATTGTAAGTTGAGCTTAAAACGGAAGAACTGGAAAACAATATATATGAATTTATAGAAATTTACTCTTTTTATCAAAATTCTAACCACTTAAAAATACTGAGGCTTCATTCCGTGAATGGCATTCCGTAGATGTCCTTGGTACTGGATTTGGCTTCCTATTTCGATATTTTTGGTAATGAGTACTTCTTTTTGGAGTACTTTTGAATTATGGCTTTACATATTGTTTGATTTTAATGCTGCTGATGAGAGGTTATTCCTTGAAACACGTGTACAGCATAACGAAATCTAATGTTTTTAATGCAATTTCGGTATTTTGTTGTATTTTACACATTGCAGCCACAAAGACCTTACACGACATGCAAAACTTACTGTTTATTTATGGCACAATTATTTTATTTTTGTAATGTACAATTTGGGGAAGCTATGTGAGAAGCCGTAATGGAAGTAAATACGTCTAGATTAAGGAGATTTAATTTTTCAGTGATTAAGGTCTGCTTGAACTTTGATTAACTTAACCCACAAAACCGGTAAAAACCCCATTTACACTTTGATAGATTATTGACCATATCTTATATTAATAGTCTTACCAGTTCTTTATTTTTACTGTCGATATCTTTTCCTGATGGTTTTGACTGTGAGAAAAAACAAGAAAATCTAAATTTCTCAGTATAACATACAATTTAAAAATATCATCAATTAAATATTCATATGTATGTTATTAAGCTTTATTAAGCTTTTGAAGTTCAGTTCAGCTAGCCTCTAGAGTAGCTACTTTTTCCAATTCAAGTTTAAAACTCTATTCTGATTGGATAGTGATTTCGCTTTATTAGTACTCGAGTCACTTTTTTCTCGTCGATAGTTACTAGAATTTGGACATTCAATGTGAAGAAATTCAATTCGACCAATCCGATATGAGAATCAATCAAGTCTTTATCACGGCTACATACTTCTTGTACTAGAATTCCACTCAAGTTGTGCGTTCAGTTGGGATTAAAGTTCAAACCTGAGTTCCATTTGAAATTGACCACTGAGTTGGCCTAAAGAATTGATTATCCTACATCCTTTTATGTTATGGTCAACTAATGGGAAGTTTGAAGCATATGTGCAGATATTACCACTTTTCGAAGAAAACAAACACCCCAAAAAAATATTCATTGTTATTTTAGTGCTTTGAATGATAGTATCATGTGTTCTTGGGTGTTAAAAATGTTATAACTTTCTTCTTCCTTACTAGAATTATAAGTCGACATGTCGGATTTGTGTTTTGCATAAGAGATAATTTACAGAACGTTTCAGACAGTATCTTCCTCATATGAAGTCTGCTTCCAAGATGCATCAGTGTGGACACAAATAAGAAATAAGAATCTTTCTGGTATTGTCAGTGATCGAAAAAAATGGTATGTTTAAAATATTGGATTCAAACCCCTGTTTTGGTATTGCAACGCGAAAGTTTTATCAATATACTAGAGGCTCTCAAGAGCCTGTATAGCTCACCTGGTCCATGGCTGACATAAATTGCAGCCCAAATTACCTCAATGTTAAAGTGTCTCATTTTCTGGAAGTTTCAAAGGAGAAGATCTTTGAACGTGTTTTCCACATAGGGTCCAATGTTAAACTATGTTCCCCGCTGGCGGCCATCTTGGATGAGGTGCAGACTTGTCAGATATATTTTCTAACAAGATCACTAAAGGCCTATTGTGACCAAGTTTGATTCCAACTGACCAAGTTGTTTCACAGAAGGTCTTTGAATGTGTTTTCCCCATAGGGTCCAATGTTAAATTATGCCCCCGCTAGTGGCCATCTTGGAATAGATGGGGACTAACCAGACACATTCTTCAATGGGGACCAACTATTGACAGTTCTCACCAAGTATGGTTCCAATTGGGCAAGTAGATTTAGTGGTTTCCATGGTAATTTAAAGCTCCACTGTCCATTACAACCCACTTCAGACCACCATTAAAAAAAATTGGCAGGGGTTCCCTTATAATCCAGGTAATACATATTGCTGAAATCAAAACATTCCAAGTCCCCCTTTCAAAAACATAATTTGACAGGGGTTCCCCTTATATCGTAGTTTATACATATTTCTGAAATTGTGAAGAAAAATATGTGGCAGAATACATTTTTTTCGAAGATTCAGTGTTCTGGTTTGGTTTAAATGGCAACTGAAAGCTTCACTATTCATTACAACCCATTTCAGACCACCATTGAGAAACAATTTGGACAGGGGTTCCCCTTATAATCCAAGTAAGACATATTGCTGAAATCAAAACAATCAAGGTCCCCCTTTCATAAAAATGGGATAGGTTCCCCTTAAAATCTAGTTTATACATTTATGATCTGGTTTGGTTTCCATGGAAACTGAAAATTCCACCATCCATTACAACCCCTTTTAGACCACAATTCAAAAAGGTTTGGACATGGGTTTATCTAGGCAATTCATATTACTAAAATCAATAATTAATCTTTGAGGTTCAGGAAATTTACAAAAAAACAGAAAACACAAATGTATCTTTTTTCATCTAAGATTTTATTCTATCTGGACATTGCACAAGACTTAGAAATACTGAATACTTCTTCAAATTAAATTTATTACCTCCCTTTTTTTAATTTTGCCTTTTCATTATATCTCATTTTTAAGTTAATGACACCCACAAAAAGTGTGTTGGTGTACAAAATTAGAACTATCAAATGATTTGAACATCTTCTTGTAATATAAAGAGTACTTTGAACGAACAATAATTTACGAAAGGAATAAGTATTTTTTAGTTATTTTTGTTATCAAATTATACCATACATATGATTTTAGGTTTTATTTCCTGATTAAGTTTGTTGTATTTTTAGAAGTTGTGACCTTGGCCTTTGTCACACAAACCTCAAAATCGTTAGGGTTCCTCCTCTTATCATAAGTCTATGCCAAGTTCCATTTCGATGTGTAATCTGGTTCTGGAGATATTGTGCGGTAATGGATAAAATGTCAAATTTTTGTTCTATTTTTTGCAGATTGTGACCTTGGCCTTTGTCGTACAAACCTCGAAATTAATAGGCTTCTTCCTCTAATCATAAGTCATGTCTGTGCAAAGTTTCATTAACATCTGACATGTGGTTCTAAAGATATCATGTGGAAACCGACAGTTGACGCCCAGACATTATTTATGTTCCTCTTTGTCGCAACTCGGCTAAAAATGTAGTCCTTGATATACTGAACATTTTTGCATTGAATTATCAACCTCTTTTTCGAATCGTTTTTTGAAATATAAGGCAAAATGTATAAAATTACGAAAATTTGACCAATAAAGGGCAATAACTCCTTCATCTGTATTCAGATTTTCATAAAAAAATTCCAGGGGGCTAGATATTGATATGCTGAACTTTTTTTGCAATTTAAAGATGACCTCTATCTGTTATAGTTTCTTTGATACAAAATAAAAAATATTAAAATTTAGAAAAATTTTCGGGAAAAGGGCAATTACTCCAAAACGAGTAATTAGATTTTCTTCAAAATCGCAGGGTAGGTAGATCTTGTCATGCTGATCACTTTTACATGCGTCAGATTTTTTATATCTGTAACGGTTTTCGAGTTATTTGCCAAAAACAGCAATTTACCCTATGTGCTATTTTTAGTAAATGCGTGTTGTTTGGTTCTCGGACTCATCGGACACAATTTTGAACAGGTAATGATTCTGGGCAACTTTGGTTAAAATTGGTTCATCGGTTTCAGAGGAGAAGGTTTTTGAAAACGTTTACGACGGACGGACGGACGGTCGACGGACGATGGACGCCAAGTGATGGCAATAGCTAAAAAACTAAAACACAAAAGCTAAAAACAATGAAATTTTTCTGAAGGTTAAAGAGAAGGCGGTGCATGTGCCTGCGACGAACATGAGTTTGTGTTGCAAAATGCAAAGTGCATCTACGAGAGTTGGCAGTCAAGATTAAAAAAAACAAGACAACTCGATCCCAAAAGTAGTATGAATATTCATTATTCCTCCGTAAACAATATAACAACACTCATGATAATGAATGAGTTGCTCGTATCCAAGAATTAGAAAGGCTCCAAAAATGTTCTTAGAATTGAGGATATTTCAAACTCAGTTAAGATGCTCGACGATAACTCATCCAACTTAGTATTGAGACAGGAAATTACAACGATATTCCTCCTATTAAAAGAAAGCATCAAACAGAGGCCCGATGAGCTTTCGGAATAGGAAGAGGTTGAAAGTGAGCAGAGGAAGATTGAACCTGAGAAACAGTGTTAGGGGTTTGTCTCAACTATCATTAAGGCTACTACAACATCCTTTGTGAAAGCAGAGGTAGACATCTAACGGAGATCTATTCAAGATAACGACTGACTCCAGGGGGTTTTGTGTCATAGTATTTACTATTTACGCTGTGGTACAACTTTTTGACACACTACATTCATTCAAATCAGACACCCAAAAAATCAGATCTTGGAAGTAATGACTTTTTGTCCGAGAATACAGCATTTTCAATTGGACATACATCTAAAGTACTGTCTACAGCAAGACGAAGGAAATTGAGGTATGTATTTGTTGGTTACTTCAGACTTAGGCAAAAGATCTACAGATATTAAGGATAAACTGTATGGTTACTTGTGTGGACAAATGTGAGGCTACAAAGACAACTAATCAAATAAAGAAAGTGTCTAGAATGAGCAAAAGTTCTTCATAGCACCAGCATACAAAATTTCAACAAAAAATGACAGCAACACAAAAACAACCAACATTTGTGCAAAGAAAAATTGTCTAAAACTTTCAACCCGAATGGTCAACTAAAACTGAAACTCTTGCGGTAAAATATAGGTGTTTACATACAGGAAAAAAAGCCCTGTCCTTGAAAAACTGAAGTTTTCTATATATCGTGTGCGTTTTTGTCACATGTACATTCACTCCATATCCTTTCATTTTTCCTATTCAACAATGACGATATCGACAACATCATATCATAAAATACCACAACCATATTTTAAGATCATCTTCTAAAGCATTTAATATTGAGATATCTTACCAAGTTTTCATCTTTTCTGGCAGTTTCCATACTACTGTTTAATATTTTTCTGATGTTATCGTGCTCAGTATCCTCGAGGTCCGGTACAACATCAATTGGACGTTTGTCACTGATAAAATTAATTCAATAAAAATGTAAATCAATGAGTCCATTACATTTATGGGATTATACTAAAGGTGATAACATTTAACGAATCTCAACTTGTATAAAAGTTCAGCTGTTCAAATTATGTACTAGTTTACGCAAACTACATTCATGGATATTTCTCCCTTCAGTTACCAATGCTACATACCAGGAGTCAAAATGGCATACGACCTTTTGGATGTACCAATAGACTAAACATGGTGACTTTTGGCGTTCTCGATACAGAAAAATAATTCTTGATGTAAAAAAATCAAAGTCAACGAGCTATGAAAATGAGGCCCATAATGAATGAAAGGATATGCACATGAGACAAAGTCTCTACAACTACATGGTAAAAAAAGCAAAGGAACAATGAATTTATTGTTGTTCTCCATCTTGAAGTCACCATGAGGCCTTCAACAATGAGCTTTGCTCATACCCCATAGTAAGTTCAAGACGGCCCCTAGCACTTATTATTTAAGACCTCTTGTGCATATTTCATAAAAAATATTTACCTTATAGTTCATTACATTTCATAGTAAAAGTAAAATATAATTTTTTTTTGTAATCTCTAGTTGAGCCACACTTTATAGATATGAAAGCTTGTTGCTGTTTATATAATAATATCTAACCTCCATCTCACGAAAGGGCAAACTGAACAGGCTCCTATCAAATAGGCAACAATCTTGTCCATGCCATTTTCGGCTGCAGCATGTAAAGCTGTTCGTCCCATTGAATTTGATAAATTCATTTCAGTTCCTAATCTTCTCAGTCTGAAAATGTACATTTTGTTATATCAATTTAAAGGATCTTACTCTAATGCACTTATGTTTGTAAAACTTGTTTTGATTTGATGCCGGAAAGATTTTCAGGTTTTAAATCGAATATGATATACCAGATCTAAAAAAATATTACTTACAAATCCTTAAACAAGTAATACTTTTACTTATTAGTAAAATTAGTAATTCTAAGTAATTCAAAATATTTATTAAAACTGATATACTTAGTAATTATTTAATAATAATCATAATCCATTTTTACTAAGTAAATGAATATTACTAATAGACGTTTTTTAAGTAAAATATACTTAGTAAATTATGCTTAGTAAGAAAAGAATGTTTACTTAGCAAAATAAATATTGCTTAGTAAAAAATTACTTAGTAATTTTTAACCGATTGAAAGTTTCAGTATATTGTTTTTTAAAGATCTCAAATAGACTTATGTATACAGATTGCCTTACCTTATCCAGCAGAAATATGAAGTACATTGGCTCATCATGTACATATTTCTACTGTTTTTTTATTTGTCTTTTTTTCTATTAATGTACATATTTCTACTGTATTGTTTAAAGACTTTCACAACAGTTTATGTGAGAATTGCAAGAGAATTTATAAGTTGATAAAAATTTTATTAAAAGGCTATATTCATTTATTTTTAAATTCAACAAAACTAAACATATCGTTCAGCTATCCAAAGATATTGCTTCAGACAATACGTTAAAAAATTTGCATAATATTCCAAGAAATTGGGATATTGAAGTGTGAACAAAACAAGATGTGTTTTGTGAAACACATATGCCCCCGAGTAGAAGTGAAGAAGAAACACTTAGTAACTTTGAACAATGAACGTCCTTCTGACAAATTATCCAAGCATTATTAAGAAAACAATTTTCATCCCCCCTTTTTGGAACATTCATAGTTAACTCATTGAGTTCTGTCTATCAGTGTTATCAGTACTTTGATTACATCATGGATATCTATGTATACTTCATCAGTACTGGTTCCCCAAAATTGGAGGAATATACTAATGAGAAGAAATGAAATAATAGATATTTATAGTAACAGCCCTCATCATTGATATATATAATAAATACCTGTAATATGAAGAAAATATGCTGAATGATTTAAGAAATCCTTTTTACAAAAAAAAATGTATAGATATCAAGAAACATTTTATCATAAATGAGCTTAATGTTTCTATATAAAATAAAACAAAATATAATTTCAATTTTCTAGTGAAATTTTACCGGACAATCACATGCCAAGGTCAAGGTCATGAGGTCAAATATTCTGGTACCAATTGAAAGATCTCTCCACAAGGAATACACATGCAAACTATGAAAGTCCCATCACTTACCATTCAAAAGATATGCTCAATGTTAAAGTTTTTAAGCAGTTGTTCAGCAGTTGTTCACAGACCAAGGTCAAGGTGACAAGGTCAAAAATTTTGGTACCAACTAGACATCGGAGAGATGGCAGCCGTCTCTGTGGGCCCCGCTGTATAATATGTGCAAATTTAAGTGTGTGTGGACACAATACAGGTGTTGACACAGTATAAGTGTGGACACTTCACAAGTATGGATACCATCATATCATCAAGATATCAACAGAATGTAAGCAATAATTTGACCTTGAAGATAAAGGTCAAGGTCAAAGGTCGCCAGTCATTGCTCATGACACATAGTCTTGAAGTGTTCTATCTACATGCAAAATATCAAAAGCCTATCTCAAAAGACAAAAAAGTTATAGCCCGATCAAAATATCAACAGAATCTAAGCAATAATCTGACCTTGAAGATAAAGGTAAAGATCAAAGGTCACCAATCATGGTTCATGACACATCGTCTTGAAGTGATCTATCTACATGCAAAATATCAAAAGCCTATCTCAAAAGACAAAAAAGNAAAAGCAAAAATCTGACCTTGACGACAAAGGTCAAGGTCAAAGGTCGCCAGTCATTGCTCAAGACACATCGTCTTGAAGTGTTCTATCTACATGCAAAATATCAAAAGCCAATCTCAAAAGACAAAAAAGTTATAGCCCGATCAAGATATCAACAGAATGTAAGCAATTATCTGACCTTGAAGATAAAGGTCAAGGTCAAAGGTCACCAATCATGGTTCATGACACATCGTCTTGAAGTGATCTATCTACATGCAAAATATCAAAAGCCTATCTCAAAAGACAAAAAAGTTATAGCCCAGACACGACTTTATTACGGACGGGCGGACGGACGCACGGACGGACGGACGGACAGAGTGATTACTATAGGGCGTCCGCCACATAGTGGCGGGGCCCTAATTAGAAGGTCTTGCCACAAGGAATGCACATGCAAAATATGAAAGCCATATCACTTACCATTCAAAAGATATATGCAATGTTAAAGTTTATTATTTTTTTCAAAAAGTCCATCACATGCCAAGGGCACGAGGTTCAAAATTTTGGTATCATTTGAAGGGTCTTGCCACAAGAAATACACATGTAAAATATGAAAGCCCTATCACTTACCATTCAAAAGATATACCCAATGTTTTTTGTGGACAAACAGACAAACAGACAGACAGACCAAAAACTATATGCCCCCCGAATCTTGGATTCATGGGGGCATAAAAAAATCTTACGGTCATTATTTATGAAACGAAAAATTTGACAAGAAGGTAATAAATGACATTTATTAGACATAATAAATAATATATTATATATAACTGTGTTGACTCCTGGAATCATCGATGACTGCTATACAAAGAACATTCTCATCCAATCAACACTAACTATCAGTTTAAATTAGCATTTTTACCTAAAAGAGGGTACAACCCCCCCCCCCCCTTTTTTGGACTAGGAACTTTGGCCTAATTTTTTATGTTGATCCATGGATTGCGTGAAGTCGAAGCATTTTGTACTTGAACTTCAAATTTCAAAACATATTCAAAGATCAAAAAAGGACTCTGGACTTCATCTCCAATTTTGGTCGTACTCTGGACTCAAGAGGGTAGGGGGGGTTATACACTCCTAACAGTGAAAGTGTTACTTCTGTTGACACAATAAACCGGACATATAGGATATCGATAATACCATATTTAACAGATGGAAAGGTGGTCCTTGATTTATTTTCCTTTGAGTTTAATAAAATAATAATTGTTTTCTTCTTATCACTTTTTTTAATTTATTTATTATTATTATTTTTATTTATTTTTTTTTTTGTAAATCTCTGAAAATGATGCAGTCAGTGGAATTGAAAAAGGCTTTTTTCAAAATTTTCATTTATTTTTTTTTTTCAACTTTTGCAAAATTTCGAGTCAGCAACTCCGTAAACCAACTAAATGAACTAGTTAAAAAGGCTTAACAAATTGAATTGCACATGAAACAACACATGATTACTGGTATATTGCTATGGAACAACCCCGAGGCAACTTAAGAATACAGCTTGGGGGATTCTTAATTCACTGTTGTGTCATCAACAATAAGTAAAATGGTTTATATATGTACAGCTGCAGCAGAACAATTCCTGAATTGAAATCACTCTATTGATGGAAAATTAGAGATTAATTTGTGAAATGAGCTTTTTCAAGCAAACTGACTATTTTGGTTAAGTTCTAGCTGGTACTAATATATTTGTTATTAGTCCCAGGTTCTATTATGACTAAACATGCCTTAAAGCAGGATGATGTGGTTACAAGTATAGTTAATTAGGTCTATACTAATTGGCCACTACTATATTAAAGCTGGAGTTATGATTTTGAGTTTGGCTTTTGCGTGTGCGAGCAGAACTGCAGTCTCTAATTCAACATATTTTTAAATTCCAGTTTTCCTGTAAAGTAAAGTTATGGCTTAATTCTCAGTGGGTACACTGATCTCCAACCCCATTTACCAAAAGTTGCATTAAACACCATTTAATCATGAACAAGTATCTACTTAGGTACTAGTAGCATCATAATGGTATGCATACATGTATACCGCATGTGTCTCTATCCTGTTAACTTTTTTGTTCACTTGTGCAGTTTAAATTTCTCCCAAATAAGTGCTGTATATACTACACTATACTTGATGATCTTTTGTCATGATTTTCTCAATTGAAATGATTATTTGTTTATTGATTCATTTTAATTATTATACTTTTCTCCGACTTCATCCATTTGAGTCATTTATATTATGAGTCAATAAATCTATATGAAATTTTGGCTTTTATTTACTGATTTCAAATATTTGTAATAGTAATATTAGGTATTAAGTAATAATATTACCTACATTAAAAAAAACTCTTACTTATAAATATTTTTAATGCATCCTAGTTTATATCAAGCAATTAAATTTCTGAAATTAAGTTTTTTTCTTTCTCAGCAAGTATTTTTATCTTACTTAGCAATTTCAAGTAATTTATAGGTAAATATATTTGAAACTAGTAACACTGGTTTTATTTAGTAAACATTAGTAATAATTAAGTAAACAAGGTTATTAAAACGAGTAATTTTACACTTATTTAGTTTTGAAGAAATAATTCCGAGGCTGTAAACAGGAAGTAGATGTCCGACTTACCTGAATTCGGTCAGCGCAATATGAAACGCTATACTAAAGTCCAATACAATTTCAATTAGCTGTGATTGCAGTTACTGAGAAAAAGTGTACAACAAGAGTTGTCAGAAGACAACATAGCTCTCCGGGGATTTCTGAAATTAAGTTTTTTTTCTTTCTCAGCAAGTATTTTTATCTTACTTAGCAATTTCAAGTAATATATAGGTAAATATATTTGAAACTAGTAATACTGGTTTTATTTAGTAAACATTAGTAATATTTAAGTAAACATGGTTATTAAAACGAGTAATTTTTCACTTACTTAGTAATTTAAAGTAATTCATTTGATTGCTTAGTAAATATAAGTAAACTGTTAGTAATTTAGAGTACTTCATTAGTAATTATTTTACTTGATTTAAGTATAAAACAATACTTGGTAATGTTTTTTTAGAGTGGATATATATATCGGAATCAAAAGCAACGTTGTAGAGCTGGCAAATACAAAACTTCCAGCAATTTTTTAACATTATAAGTCTTCCATGGGAAACGTGTGCCGCCTGCACGGTCCTTGTCGAATTGGATCAGCAAAACTAAAAATTCTAAGTTGGTAAATAGGTAGTAGATGTCCAACAAACCTGAAATCCGTAAGCGCAATATGGACGCTATACTAACGTCACATACAAAATTTCAGATGGCTGCCATATCTAGTTGCTGAGAACAGTATTATATAAGTTTTTACAATTAACGGTATTTTTTGAAAGTCGGCAAACAGATATTTCCGACAGACCTCGAATCCGCGGTAAAGGAATAGTGGGCCCATACTACAGTCACATACAAAAATTTAAAGTGGCTGTGATTTCTAAGAAAAGTGTTACGAATTTTATTTCCATTTTGATTTGAAGAAATAATTCCACGTCCGTAAACAGGAAGTAGATGTCCGACTTACCTGAATTCGGTCAGCGCAATATGTAACGCCATACTGAAGTCCAATACAATTTCAATTAGCTGTGATTGCAGTTACTGAGAAAAAGTGCACAACAAGAGTTGTCAGAAGACAACATAGCTCTCCGGGGATTAGAGTGATATCGATGCACAATAAATTTGAAAGTTATAGAAAGGTACCATCAGAAAGCTCTCATCAAAATAAAGTCAAATACCAAAGTTTTACACTACTACCAAACAACTTGATTCTAGAAGCAACGTTTAAGTTTTTAAAAAATTGCCCTCAGGGCAAGGTCAAGGCCAAAATGTCTACAAATATGGTACCGTCATAAAGCTCTCATCACAAGAAAGTCACATACCAAATATGAACACCCTACCACAATACAACTTAATTCTAGCATTAAGGTTAAAGTTTTTTTTTAAATTGCCCCCAGGGAAAGGTCAAGATCAACAATAACTGTCGCAGAATGGCAACCAGGTAAACCCCACTCGTTGAACCCTGGTTTTCAATAAATTTCGTAACTAAAGTCCAGGTTTCGTAAAACAGGAAGTACACATCTGACGTGACTCAAAATAGAACGTTCCTTACAACTATCCATATAGAGGCTACATAACAATTTTGAAATGAATCCCTCTCGTAGAAGCTGTGAAAAATGCGACGAAAAATTTATGTTTTCACAACATTTTGTAACTAAGTCCACCTTTCGTCAAACAGGAGGTACACATCTGATGGGACTCAAAATACAATGTTCCTTACAACTAACCATATAGAGGCTGCAAACCAATTTTGAAATGAATCCCTCTTGTAGAAGCTGAGAAAAATGCTACGAAAAAAAATTCAGTACTACATTTCGTAACTAAGTCCACATTTCCTGATTTAGTCAACAGGAAGTGCACATCTGACAGGACTCAAAATAAGACATTCCTTACAACTAACCATATAGAGGCTATATACTAATTTTGAAAGGAATCCCTCGTGTAGAGGCTGAGAAAAATGCGACAAAAAATGTATCTTTTCACTACATTTTGTAAATAAGTCCACATTTCTTCAAACAGGAAGTGCATATCTCACAGGACTAAAAATAGGATGTTCCTTACAACTAACCATATAGAGACTGCATATCAATTTTGAAATGAATCCTTCTAGTAGAAGCTGAGAAAAAAATCGACGAAAAATTCATGTTTTCACTACATTTTGTACCTAAGTCCACATTTCCTGATTTCGTCAAACAGGAAGTGCACATCTGACAGGACTCAAAATAGGA
>MJUU01003351.1:134486-146652 GCA_002080025.1 Modiolus philippinarum | reverse complement strand
AGGAAGTGCATATCTGACAGGACTAAAAATAGGATGTTCCTTACAACTAACCATATAGAGACTGCATATCAATTTTGAAATGAATCCTTCTAGTAGAAGCTGAGAAAAAATCGACGAAAAATTCATGTTTCCACTACATTTTGTACCTAAGTCCACATTTCCTGATTTCGTCAAACAGGAAGTGCACATCTGACAGGACTCAAAATAGGATGTTCCTTAAAACTATCCATGCAGAGGCTGCATACCAATTTTGAAAGGAATCCCTCGTGTAGAGGCTGAGAAAAATGCGACGAAAAATGTATCTTTTCACTACATTTTGTAAATAAGTCCACATTTCGTCAAACAGGAAGTGCATATCTGACAGGACTAAAAATAGGATGTTCTTTACAACTAACCATATAGAGACTGCATATCAATTTTGAAATGAATCCTTCCAGTAGAAGCTGAGAAAAAATCGACGAAAAATTCATGTTTTCACTACATTTTGTACCTATGTCCACATTTCCTGATTTCGTCAAACAGGAAGTGCACATCTAACAGGACTCAAAATAGGACGTTCCTTAAAACTATCCATGCAGAGGCTGCATACCAATTTTGAAATGAATCCCTCTTGTAGAAGCTGAGAAAAATGCGACGAAAATTCATGTTTTCACAACATTTTGTAATTAGTCCACATTCGTCAAACAGGACGTGCATATCTGACGTGTGACAGGTGTCGCTAGTGGAACAGGACATGCTTATCCTTCCAGAGCACCTGATGTCACTCCCGGTTTTTATGGGAGTTCAGACTATGAGTGCCTTAGTTATTGGTGTTGTCTTTTTATTTCCGTGCATTGTACCTGTCTCACGTCCTTGTTTTGTCTTTTTCTCTGTTGCCGTTTTTGCCATGTCTTTGGATTTCGATTTTTGTGGTCTTCGCTTCCCTAACTCCTTCGGTATTCTACTGCCGTTGTTTTATGGGACTCAAAATAGGACGTTCCTTACAACTAACCATATAGATGCTGCATGCCAATTTTGAATTGAATCCTTCATGTAGAAGCTGAGAAAAATGCGACGAAAAATGCATGTTTTCACTACATTTCGTAACTAAGTCCACATTTCCTGATTTCGTCAAATAGGAAGTGCACATCTGACAGGACTCAAAATAGGACGTTCCTTACAACTAACCATATAGAGGCTGTCTACCAATTTTGAAATAAATCCCTTTTATGGCAGCTGAGAAAAATGCGACGAAAAATTCATGTTTTCACTTTTTCGGACGAACGAACAGACGGACAAGGTGAATCCAGTATACCCCACACTCTATCGAGTGGGGGTATAAAATGTCTACAAATATGGTACCACTGGAAAGCTCTCATCAATATGAACACCCTATCACTAAAAACCTACCTTCAAGAGGCAAAGTCTAAGTTTTTCAAAAATTGCCCTAAGGGCAAGGTCAAGGTCAAGGGCAAAATTTCTACAAGTATGGTACCAGAAGAAAGCTCTAATCATAAGGAAGTTGCATACCAAATATGAACGCCCTACCACTAAAACCCTACCTTCTCGAGCCAAGGTTAAAGTTTTTAAAAAAAATTGCCCTAAGGACAAGGTCAAGGTCAAAATGTCTACAAGTGTGGTACCAGAAGAAAGCTCTCATCATAAGGAAGTTACATACCAAATATGAACACCCTACCACTAAAACGCTACCACTAAAACCCTACCGTTAAAGTTTTTCAAAAATTGCCCTAAGGGCAAGGTCAAGGTAAAAATGTCTACAAGTATGGTACCAGAAGAAAGTTCTCATCACAAGGAAGTCACATACCAAATATCAACATCCAATCTCTTCAGGTCTCAATTCCACAAGCCAGGTTAAAGTGTTGCTGACGCCGACGCCGGGGTATGACAATAGCTCTCAAGACATTCGTCCCGGCGAGCTAAAAAGTGAGACAACGACGACACAAGACGACTAAAGTGATGTGCAGGCGACACATAAATGTTTGAAAAAGTTCTAAATATGAAAACACCATATTCAACTTTTTTTTACTTTTTCTAAAACGAATGGGGCCAAACGGATGGGACCAGAAAGGCACAAAAGAAGCCCAAGGCAATGCTTGTGCCTAGAAACATCATCCTTAAAATTGATAATGATTCGTCAACAAAAACTAAATATATGCTGTCAACAGACACAGACGAACACCAACAACACTAGCGCAATACCATAATTCGACCGCAAAAATTTTTTGGTCGTATAAAAAACCTTTTACCTATATCCTAATCAAAAGGTGCTGTACACGAAGATTTCCTATGTTTGGGTTCTAGTGCTGCTGATGAGGAATTAATTTCCGAAATTGCCACAGCTCATTAAAATTATTTCAGTTACAGTTAACATATGTGTTATGGTCTCGTGTTCATATATTCCATATCCTTTCGTTAAATATACAATAAACAAGTAACATGGAAAAATTATGAAGTGTTTATACACACTATTCAGTATCAGTTATCTGACATTTTAAAAACAACAAACTAGAAGCCAAGAAACTGAGCTTGTATATCTCACCTAACAAAATGCTTAACAGCAGATGATGGAAGTGATGTTTTTCAAAGTGGGTCTAAAGTTAAAAAATGTTCTGCGCTTGTGATCATATCTTTTATCGGATTGGATCGTAACGAAATGAGCAATCTTTTTTATAAAATACGTTTTAAACAACATTCAAGTAAACTTGCATCAGAAATAGATCCACTCCTAAAATATAGACAGCAGTGGAGAACTCCTTCAATATATAACACTACAGATGTTCAGCTGATAATACATACCTTTTAATTGTATGCAACTCTCCAGTTTCGGCTGCTCTTATTATCTCCATGGCTTTGACTTCTCTGAAATGTTTCTACAATGATATTTGTATAATATGTATAATGTTTTATTTCATACTACAGAGAGACAGATATAAAAGGGAGATATTTGTGAATTAAGTAAATCTAGAAAAATTATGTAACTTATCATTATCGAGTACTATAAGAGATTATTCTGATCAGGGCATTTGAAGTAGTAATACTGTTCGCAACATACAGTGACTGAATTTGATATCTCACTCAGGAAATCTGAAGAATAAGGTGTAAATATACACATAAAACAATAATATCAAAGGAAGGGTCAGAATGTTGCACAAAAACTAGAGGATGACATGCCCCCGCGCAAGTATGAATCAAATTGGGATTTTTTAGTAATGTTTGTGTCTGTAAGACACATATGATGCCCCCGCTAGACACATGTTATTCTAGGTTGCACAGATAAACTCTGTATCCTCTATTGCTAACTCACCAAAAAATTTTAAAAGTTGAACAATTTATATTTTTGAAAAAAGAAAATGAACAGAAATCAAAATAAATACCACATGCACATCTTCAATATACCAGTAGGTACAAATGAACTGCAAAATAAAAGCTTCCTAGCATCACAACTGTAGGAGGAGTTGTGCGGACAATCTGTGCACCCTCTATTAATAATTCACCCAATAAATGACTAAGTTCAACAATGTGTATTTTTTCCAAAAATGCATCAAAATCCAAATCCTTCCCACATGCACATCTTCAATATAAGTAAAATTTATCTGCAAAATAAAAACTACCTAGCATAAAAACTGTAGGAGGAGTTGCGTGGACAAACTATGTACCTTCTACTACTAAATCACCAAAAAATGACTAAGTTGAATAATGTATAATTTTTTCAAAAATCAACCAAAATCAAAATCCTTATCACATGCACATCTTCAATATAGGTACAAATGATCTGCAAAATAAAAACTTCCTGGCATTAAAACTGTTGGAGGAGTTGCACGGACAAACTATGTACCCTCTATGAAAAATCACTAACAACATGTGTTTGTGAAACACTTATGCCCCCGAGTAGAAGTAAAGAAGAAATATTTTGCAACTTTGAACAATGAATGTCCTTCTGACAAAATAATTTGTAGAAATAAATTCTTGTATCAACTGAAAAGTTTAATCACATCAAATGATGATTGTAATTGGAGGCAAACACAGAAGTCACCCATAGTCAACTCATTGTGTTCTGTCTATCAGTGATATCAGTACTTTGATTACACCAGGGATCATCAATACTGGTTCCCCAAAAGTGGAGGAATACACAGAAGAGAAGAAATGAAATAATAGATATTTTAGTAACATCCCTCATCATTGATATATATAATACATATATAAATACCTGTAAAACGAAAGTGAATAAATGAAGAAAATATGCTGAATGATTTAAAAAATCTTTTTTACAAAAAACATTCTATAGATATCAAGAAACATTTCATCAAAAATGAGTTTAATTTCTATATATATAAAATACAAAAAATATAATTTCATTTTTCTGGTGAAATTTTACCGGACAGTCACATGCCAAGGTCAAGGTCACGAGGTTAAATATTCTGGTACCAGTTGAAAGGTCTCTCCACAAGGAGTACACATGCAAACTATTAAAGCCCTATCACTTACCATTCAAAAGATATGCTCAATGTTAAAGTTTTATGCAGTTGTTCACAGGCCAAGGTCAAGGTCAAAAGGTCAACTATTCTGGTACAAGGTCTTGCCACAAAGAATGCACATGCAAAATATGAAAGCCATATCACTTACCATTCAAAAGATATACCCATGTTAAAGGTTATTTTTTTTTCAAAAAGTTCATCACATGTCAAGGTCAAGGACACGAGGTCCAAAATTTTGGTATGGTTAGAAAGGTCTCTCCACAAGGAATACATATGCAAACTATGAAAGCCCTATCACTTACCATTCAAAAAATATGCTCAATGTTAAAGTTTTTATGCAGTTGTTCACAGGCCAAGGTCAAGGTCACAAGGTCAACTATTCTGGTACCAATTAAAAGGTCTTGCCACAAGGAATGCACATGCAAAATATGAAAGCCATATCACTTACCATTCAAAAGATATACCCAATGTTAAAGTTAAATATTTTTTTCAAAATGTCCATCACATGTCAAGGGCACGAGGTCCAAAATTTCATTTGAAAGGTCTTGCCACAGGGAATACACATACAAAATATGAGAGCTCTATCACTTACCATTCAAAAGATATACCCAATGTTAAAGTTTTTTGTGGACAAACAGACAAACAGACAGACAGGCCAAAAACTATATGCCCCCCGAATCTTCGATTCACGGGGGCATAAAAATGACTAAGTTCAACAGTGTATATTTCTAACAAAAATGCACCAAAATCAAAATCCTTACCACATGCATATCTCCAATATATGTACAAATGATCTGCGAAATAAAATCTTTCTAGCATAAAGACTGTAGGAGGATTTGCGCGGACAAACCATGTACCCCCTCGGACGGACGGACGGACGGAAGGACGGACGGAAGGACGGACGGACGGACGGACAGTGGTAATACAATATGCCCCCCGACTTATCGTCGCGGGGGCATAAAAATTTAAGTAGTCTGACAAAATCGTGTACCGAAAACAACATAATACTGAACATGCATTTAAATTTAGTTATGCAATTGGCCATTTCCTCAACTAATATATCGTGAAAGCAGATAATTACCAAACATTTGGAAAACTAACGGCAGAACACATGAAAGACCTAACCAACCAATACAGAAAATGCAAGAGAGGATACCCATGACCATTGAACCCTAAATCAATATGAGAACTTCAAATATAAGTATGTGTGGACACAATATAGGCGTGGACACAGTACATGTGTGTACATAATAGAAGTATGTTCACTATGACAAAAAATCATCAAGAAACAAGTCAGCAGACAGCAATTGTAAACAGTATAGCCACAAAGGGGAGACGCAGTCGAGCACCTGATAGCCTCTATGCAAATTATCAAAAGGATGGCATGTGTGTTTGGTGAGAAAAGAGGGATGAATGGGTACCGTTTGGAAAATGAGAATTATAAAGCACTTAGTTGTTAAACAGGAAATGGCGATAATTCGACATGGTTAAAAAGAAAAGGCACCGTTAGGAATCCCAAATTAAAGTCTAATGACAAATATCAGGTAAATGTGGTATACAGTTGTTGAGAAAAGTGTAAGGAAAGAGTCCCATTTGGAAAAGAAAGAAAAAAAGCACCAAATCGAAAAACAGGATACAGTTTGTCGCAATGGCTTAAAAGGGGGTTGCTGTATGGTTTAAACTAAACATAAAAGACTGCCCTGGAGATATTTATAAATATTTAGTCCTTAAAGCATTTCGTTTCACTGTAATCCCCCAAAAAAACTCATTTCAGTTTGAGTTTTCCCATTTTCATTCAGACATGTAATCATATGAAACAACGGCAGTAGAATACCGGAGGAACAAGGGAAGTGGTGATTACAGAAATCGAATCCAAAGACATGGCAAAAAATTATTAAATTATTAATTTAATTAATCATTAAATGAAATTATTCTTTTGATATATTTATGATAATTAAATTTTACGAAAGGATACGGAGTAAATGAACATGAGACCATAACACATATGTTCATTCCAACTGCAATAATTTTTATGAGCTGTATGACCATTTCGGAAAGTAATTCCTCATCAGCAGCACTAGAATCCAAAGATAGGAAACCCCTTATTTCAAAAAATGTTTAAAATGCATAAAACCAAACGAAATCCGAATCATCAGTAAAATCAAAAAGAGCTAGGGGCAAAACTACGATGGAGGGAGTTAAACGTTAGGTTTTAGAATTTAGAAAAATGTTATAATCAAGGTGTACACATGAGATATTATCTCATGTACAAGTACACCATATCTAATAAATAAAGAGCATACATCTCAAACACGGGGAATTGTTTTACAAACTGCATTAAAAGACAAACTCATGTATTAAATATTTTACGAATAATTTTTAAGTCTGAATGTGAATAAACAAATAACACAGGAATATGTTTTCTCGGAATGCAGCAAAAAATTAAATATGAATTTATATAAAAGACACCATTTTGAACCACGGATATGACAGTTAAGGGAGAAACTATGGCATTATTGACATTGCTTCGGTATTCGTTTGCCGATGTATGAAAGCATGCATTTTAAGATGATTGGCTTGTGTCTGCTCAAATCCTCAATAAGTCAAAGGTCATGAGTGATCCCAGGGACAAAGGCTTATCCTAAGCGTTCCACATACAGCTTATCATCTATTTATAAACTATTCTTTGAGGTTTCTGGTGGGTCCACTTTCCTTGCTGTGTTGTAGCGGTGTGAATCATAAGCCTCAAAGAAAAGGCAAGTAGTAAAATCACACTATGTAAACGGTGTCCTCTATAAAATGTGCCTTCGTGTTTTTGTTAGAAATTAAGAAGGCACAGTACACCATATGATATAGTGTCCTTATTAGAAATGTGCCTTCATGTTTCCAAAAATCTAATTGGCCTAGTAGCTTCAGAGACGATCTCTGAATGTGTTTCCCACTAGGGTACAATGTTGAAATAACTTCTCCGCTGGCTGCCATTTGGATAAATTGCGGACTTGCCAAACGAATTTTTTAAAGATGATCACACAAGGACTCTTGTGGCCAAGCTTGGATAAAATTGGCTTTGGAGACCTTTGAATGTTTTCCCATAGTGTCCAATGTAAACTATGTTCCTCGCTGGCGGTCATCTCTTATGTGATGCGGACTGCAAGGACAATTTTTTAAAGGGGCCAACTAAGACTACTGTGACCAAGATTGCTTCCAGTTGGCCTTATAATTTTTCAGAATAAATCTTTAAAAACGTTTTCCCATGGGGTCAAATGGTAAAATAAGTTCCCCGCTGGTGGCCATCTTGGAAGACGTCTGACTACTAGACTATGTTCAATAAAATTTAGTCCTTAACATGCGGAACATTTTTGCACTTTAACCTTGACCAGTTGACCTCTACCTCAAATTGTTTTAGAAATATAAGACAAAATGTATAAAATCACGAAAAATTGACCAAAAAGGGCAATAACTCCTATATTAGTACTTGGATTTTTCTTTAAAATTTCCGTGAGGGTAGATCCTGATATCATTAACATTTTTGCAATTTTAACTTAACATCTATTTTACTAAGTACCTGAGGGTATTCACCAGCCCAGTAGTCAGTACTTCGGTGCCGACCCGAGAGCCGATTTTATTCGGAACCTTACAATATCTAAATTTTTGTAAATTTTGTTTAAAACTAAGGATTATCTCCCTCATGCAAAGCTCTGTCCTTAGCTAATTTTGGCTTTACATTTAGATCATATTGGTTATTTGTTCTCTATCAATTTTTAAACATCTTTGAATTTCTGGTCTTCCAAACGCTTAGATTTTATCTGCACTGAAGAGACATAAGTTGTCGAAATGCGCATATGCAGAAAGTAAATTTACAGTAACTTCGGTATTTAGTTACTTAACTAGAGGCTCAGAAACTAAGCCTGTATCGCTCACCTGACAAAATGCTTCTATGCTATGACTGACCAATTTTTTTTTCCAATGGGGTTTGTTTTAGCAATGTTCACTATTTGGGACCCATGTTTTTTGTCAGATACTATTGAAATGAGTAATCTTTGCAAAAGACCTTATATACATCATTCCAATACAGATAAATTCAATTTATTTAAATAGTTTCAGAGCAGGTGATGAAATGAATGATTTTCCCTTTTGTTCCAATGTTAAACTATGTTTCGCGCGGGCAGCAATGTTTTTGGTCTCATCAAAATGAAATGGGCACTTTTTGTAAGGGACCTTCCATACATCATTCCTGTAAAATTTGGTTGAATTTGCTTCATTGGTTTCTGAGGAGAAGATGAAAATGTGATTTTTCCTTTGTACAAGACCTTTAGTATATCATTCCTGTAAACTTTTGTTGAATTTGCATCAGTTGTTTCTGATGAGAAGATGAGATGAAAATGTTATTGTTACCATAGGGTCCTATGTTAAATCTAAGTTCCGTGCTGACAGCAACGTTATTAGTCTGATCGGAACGAAATGAGCAATCTTCGTAAAAAACCTTCCATACATCATTCCTGTAAAGTTTTGTTAAATTTACTTCAGCAGTTTCAGAGGAGAAGATCAAAATGTGATTTTTACCATAGGGTCCAATGTTAAACCTAAGGTTCCGTGATGGCGGCCTCGTTTTTTATCGGATCTGGATGAAATGAGCAATCTTTGTAAAGGATCTTCTTTACATCATTCATGTAAAGTTTGCTTTAGTGGTTTCAGAGAAGAAGATGAAAATTTGATTTTCCCCATAGGGTTCTTTGTTAACCTAAGTTCCGTGCTGGCGGTCATGTTTTTTGTCCATCAGCATTCTTTGTAAAGGGTCTTGCATACATCATTCCTGTAACGTTTGTCTGAATTTGCTTCAGTAGTTTCAGATGAGAAGATGAAAATGTGATTTTTTCCCATAGGGTCCAATGATAAACCTAAGTTCCACGCAGGCGGTCATGTTTTTATCGAATCGGGTTGAAATGAGCAATCTTTGTAAAAGACCTTTTATTCATCATTCCTAGGCCTGTTCAGTTTGTTTTGGTTGAATTTGTTTCAGTAGTTTCAAAGGAGAAGATGAAAATGTGAAAAGTTTAACGGACGGAAGACGGGCGGACCGGACGACGGACGTCAAGTTATGGCAATAGTTTACACTGACTCTTTGGGTCAAGTGGTCTAAAAAGGGCAATACCTCTAAATGGCTATTTAGATTTTCTTCAAAATTACGCCGTGGGTAGATCATCTTATACTGAACATTTTGCAATTAAAAGTTAACTTCTTTCTGTTATAGTTCTTTTAAATAAAAATAAAAAATATCAAAATTTTAAAAATTTTACGGAAAAGGGGCAATAACTCTAAAATGGGTCATCAGATTTTCGTCGAAATTGCAGGATGGGTAGATCTTGTCATGCTGAACATTTCTAATTGCATGTCAAAATTTATTTGCCACAAACTGCAATCTACCGCTATGACCTATTTTTAGTAGATGCGACTAGCCAGGTGAGCTATAAGCATAAAAGAAAATGTGTCCATGGGACACGGATTCCCCCTCCAGACTAAATAACAAATCATTCCTACATACACAAGCTGAGAAATCCTTAACGAGAATTTCGGAAAACGTACGTACGTACGGGCCGACAAAGGTAAAACTTAATGTCCCCGTCGCCTAACGCCGGAGGCATAAAAATCAAAATAAAGGTTACAAATGAGAAAAATTCTATTTTAGTGAGTTTGCCCCCTTATAGCTCGGAACGGCAAGAGCTACGCATGACACGCTGCAAAAAGCTTACAAATTGAGGAATCAAAGCAAACAATCCGGTCAAAATCTGTTGGAAACTGAAAAAAAAAATTATTATCTGTACATTTCCAATTTCTCCCCCGTTTGGTTTCTCGTGGTTCGGAAAAGAAAATATTTATCAAAAATCATAAAACGCACCAAAAGTGCGAAAGCCGAGTTGCGAATATTTGTTATTTTTATAAGTACATCATCGGATATGCAAATAGTTGCACATAAGCATATGAATTCTTTTATTTCCATCAGAGGCTTAGAATGGAATTTTCGCAAGATGTTTGACTTAGTCTTAACTTGGCTAAAAATCTGGCTTGGGTTATAATCTAGGTGATACATATTGCTGATAGCTGCATGAAGTAAAAACATTCTAAGTCCCTTTCCAAGAAAAAACTTTGGGCCAATATACCCCTTAGAATTTATCTTTTGAATATTGCTGAAATCGTAAAAGTATGTATCAGAATACGTTTTTTTTTTCTAAAAATTTCAGTTTTCTAGTTTGGTTTCTATGGCAACCAAAAGCTCAACTATCCTTTACACCTCATTTAAGATCACCTCTCAAAAAAAATTTGGGCAGGGTTTCCCTAATAATCCATGTAATACATATTGCTGAAATCCAAGCCCTTTAAAAAATTGGCAAGGGTGTAATCTAGTTTCTGATATTGTGAAGAAATGTATGAAGCAGAATATTTTTTTTCACAGATTCAGTGTTCTGGTTTGGTTTCCATGGCAATTGAAAGCTCCACTATCCATTTAGACCCAATCAGACCACCATTCAAAAAAATTGGGCAGGGGTTTCCCTTATAATCAGGTAATAAATATTGCTGAAATCAAAACTTTCAAAGTCCCCCTTTCATAAAAAAAAATTTGGCAGGGGTTCCCCTTATAATATAATTAATAATGTGTCAAAAATGTGTAGCAGAATACTTTTCTTTTCCAAAATCGGATTTGTTTCCATGACAACTGAAAGCTCCACTATCCATTACAACCCATTTCAGACCACCATTCATAATTAAGGTAATACGTATGGCTGAAATCAGTATTATACAAAAAATCAGAATACACAAATGTATGTTTTTCATTTAAGATTTTATTTTAACTAGACATTGCAAAAGACTTTTAGTAATATTAAATACTTCTTCACATTAAATTAATTACCTCCCTTAGTTTTATTACCTCCCTATTTTTAATTTTGACTTTGTATAACATCTTATTTTTAAGTTATTGACACCCAAAACCAGAGGCTCCAGTAGCCTGTATCGCTCATCTGGTTTTCATTTGCCACAATCAAGCTAACATTGTAAGTTATACAGTTGAACTTCAGTCTCTCCAACTTTGGTAGCTCAAACACAACCAATATCTTGAACTGTATTTAAAGTCTGATCATGTTTTACTATATGTCTTTGTTGAGCTTTTTTGACAAAAAAATCTTGCTAAGGACCACATTTGACACCAGTTTTGAATTCGAGACATCATTTTGTAAATGGCGGTCAATCACAATTTTTAACATCATAAAGTCGCAACATCAATATCTATTTGGAAAGCAAATTTTATTGAAGTCGGACAATGTTGAATTTTCCCGCCTTATTTGGTGGCCATTTTGAAAATGGCAGGCAATGAACAATTTTTAACATCAGTTTGGAAGTTGCCACATCAATACACATTTGGAAACCAAATTTCATTGAAATCACACAATGTTGAATTTTCCCGCCTTTTTTGGTGGCCCTTTTGAAACTGGCGGTCAATGAACAAATTTCAACACCAGTTTTGAAGTCGCAACAACAATATCTATTTGGAAACCAAATTTCATTGAAATCAGACAATGTTGAAATTTCCCACCTTTTTAGCTGGCCATTTTGAAAATGGCAGTCAACGAACAATTTTTAACATCAGTTTTGAAGTTGCCACATCAATACCTATTTGGAAACCAAATTTCATTGAA
>MJUU01003351.1:105416-117517 GCA_002080025.1 Modiolus philippinarum | reverse complement strand
GCCATCTTGGAAAAGGCGGCCATGATGAAAAAAAAATTCCTTGCATACCCTCCTTCAGATAGTGATCCAACTTTGTACCAATTATGAATGAATTCCATTGAAGCATGATTGAGAAAATTTCAATTTCCATTGAAATTGGACGAATTTCGAATTTTTCGTATTTCGGTCCCAATCTTGGAAATGGCCACCACTTTGAAAAAAAAATTTCTTGCATGCACCCCTCCAGATAGTGTTCCAACTTTGTACCAAATGTGAATGATATCTGTCCAGGCATCATTGAGATATAAGCCGGACAAAAAGAGGTGGAAGAAAGAAAGAAAGCGTAAAAATAATAATAATAACAAAGAAACGGACCAATAACAATATGTCGTCCCGACTACGTCAGGGGCGACATAATAATAACATGAAAATCTGATGTAATAAAAATAAAATAATAAATATAATGAAAAATAAAATAAAATGTGCATATCTTATATATTTACTGAAGTATTCCTGGCAGTTTGGTTGTAAGTAACAATGTGATTAAGGAGGAGTTGCGGATAATGGCGACAGTCCTTAAACCTGAAGACTCCAATAAGCTTTAATTAATAAATTTCAAAAATAGCATTAAAATCTGGATAAAAAAAAATTAAGAAAAACAAATTGCATGGTGCACATCTACAATACCTGCAATTTGGTGAAAAAATGGCAAGTGATTTGGGAGAATTTACGAGAATGCAGGAATACCCTGAGCAAAACATTCCTGCAAAACTGATTGAAAATTACCATGCAGTTTAGGCTTTAAATTTTAGAGTCACATAGTGGGACGGACCGGACGGACGGAAACAAGACGATGAATAACTATCCCTATGTGCCGATCATGCACTTAGCGCAGGCCACACAAAAATGAAAATATTTTTGAAATATTTACATAAGATTTTTTTAAACTACATGTACATTACAATTCTTTGATTTGCATGTTGAATAATTAATTAGTTATAAAATGTTTTTTGTTGATATTGTCACACTTTACATATGACGGACAAACGAAATGCCTGATACAACTTATTCAAAAAGTTTTGTCCCATATAAAAAGAAAGGAAATGGGGTAAATGTCAAAGAGACAACATCCCATATCCAGGTTAAAACTACCCAAAACAAAGCATCTAGGGGTCACCGTGCGGGCGCCAACACAGTGAGGAACCTCACACCATATAGCAAGCCCTAAATGACCCCAAAAAGGTTAAGAAGTGAATAATTCAATGGAAACAAACCACATCCAATAACCCAAATATCAAGAAACTAACATTTTATAAGAAGACAAGGACAAGCAAATGACCAACATATTCCTGACTTGGGATAGGCACAAAAATTGCGGTGGGCTTAAACCCGTTTTCTTGGATCCAAACCCTCCCCCTATGTGTGGTGAATGGCTAAAAAATAAATACACAAAAAGACTCACAGTAAAAATCTAAATAGTTAAAAGTCCAACTTATCAAGACGAGTACACTTACAATGAAGTACATAAAACATGAAAACAATACACACAGGTACTGTCCGGACAAATGCTCGCAGTTACTGACAGCTAGCTAAGGACATAATTTCCGTTGACTATGATATCAAGCCCTCTTACATATGAAACTTCAATTGAAATACTTCTAAATAGTTTTGGTTTAACATCATCATCAATTATGAAAGAAGAACATGATATTGTGCAATGCCAAATATTTCCAATATGAATAATTGTTAAAATTTAGTTATGGTTTTAAGCATCTAAGAGATCATCAATATTTTTGCCAACAAAACCTGAAGTAAAGATTTAACAACAATGCTGTATTTAAATCCTTTATGAATAAGTTTGTTCAACGGATTAATAAGTTTTGAGGGACAATTTTTGAATCTATGTGCTTTGTAAATGATATTGCCATAGAAGTTTGGATGTGAAATGCGCTGATGTATAAGAGCCCTGCATGTAGAACCAAATTTTCTTAAAAAGTCAATGTATCTATAATAAAATTTAGAGAATGTTTTTATCAATTTATGATATCTTAACTCTTGCTGCAGAAGTTTTTCAGTGAGATAAAGATTTCGGTCGTTGAAGTCAGAAACATCACTACATACTCGTGCATATCGAACAAGTTGTGAAATGTAGACCCCATAAGAAGGGGCTAACGGAACATCGACGTCGAGATTGGGGAAATTGACTATAGGGAATGAGAAATCATCCCTTTTATCATAAACCTTAGTGTTTAACTTTCCTTGATTTATTGATATATCAAGATCAAGAAAAGGAGTATAATCACTGCTGCTATTGGATTTATTCAAAGTAAGTTCTGCAGGATAAATTTCATCTGTAAATTTAGAAAATTCAGGATTATTTAATGCCAAAATATCGTCCAAATATCTATATGTCTTGTTAATTTAGAAGGGTCTTTTTGAAGTTTTGCCCTGAACTGTGACTCGTAGCAATAAAGAAATAAATCTGCTATGAGAGGTGCACAGTTGGTACCCATAGGAATACCTATTTTATATATGTATAACCAAAAAGATTTATTTTCATTGAAAAACGTTCAAGGTTTAAATTCTATCAGTTTTTTTTTATTCACATTGTAAATTGTTTTATGAAAAAAAACTTTAAAAAATACCTTCTACGGGAAAAGACTATGAATCTATTACCAACTTCACAATTGCTTCTCAGTAATGCCTATATACCATCTGAAACCCAGTGGTATTTCAGGAATATAAAATTAACAATCGTGTCGACAAGATGAAGTACAGGAAAGCATATTATATAGATATTCTAGTCTCATTATTTATCAAACAGATACAAGTATGACAAACTCCTTAACAGTTGAAATCGAGTGTTTACATCACAGTCTTGAGCAAAATGGACAATTGAATTTAAAAAAAACTTGCAACAAGTTATAATTGACAGAAACTTACTAAGACCTTGTAATTGTTTTCTGAATGAATAAATGCAACTTCATTGTGGATTTTCTCTAACATATCGTAAAATGTAAAAGGTAAATGTACAGTTCTTGACAATAAATCTAAGATTTCTGGTTTTTTTCTTGAGCTCGTTTTTCGAAATGTTCCAATCGAATTAATTTTTTTATTAAATTACCTTGTTAAAATGACATTTTTGTTTTAGAATCATCTAATGTTTATACTTTGTTTGGTTATTTGATAATTTATTTGAAAATTCGCTATGTAAAATGTAAATTGTCACGTTTTTAACTGACAATCACATGAAACTTTGGTTTGTTTTTATTTATTTTATGAAATTCTCATTCAAAGGTTGCAACCATTTTAAAATCTTTCTCTTTATACATTTGTTTTATATTTAAAATTGATGACAAAAGTTTGACAAAAATTGTTCTTTGACGCTTTCAAGCGTTAAACATCAACTAAGTCCATAGAGTAAGTCTGAAAAGACGTCCCATTAAATTGGTATTATAATACAAAGCTTGTGACAAAATCAGATTTGAAAAATTTATTTTGTTAGTTATTTACCATTGTAACGTAAAGCCTCGCTAAAATGTAACACAAAGACGGACGTGGGTAGAATTAGTGAGAACACTGCATAACCGCCTGTTCATATTACTGAGGTATAAAATGACTTGAAACGAGAAATTATTGTGATATTTAAAAATTGAAAAAAAAGAGTTGTATTGAGTGCTTATAAAAAACCAACTAAATTATTACAACGTAAAATGAAGCAAAACTTACTCTTCTAAAACGTCCAAGTCTCCTTCAGACGCGGCTATTAACATCTTGCAAATTCTGATATCGTATTCTTCATTGTAAACAATACGCACCTGAAAAAAAGATAAGTCAAAACACGTTGAATGTTTGACAGAAAAAGTGAAAGAAAATTTATGTTATACTGTATAGAAGGCCATATGAGTTAATCTAAACCAATACAGGGTTAAATATTAAACATTTAGAAAATTTGAAAATGTGGTAGGGCTTTCTGATAGCAAAACAAACCCAGGGGGTCAAACCGAAATATCAAGTTCGCCTTTTTGTCCAGTTTATCCAGAATTTTCAAGTCTAATATCTAAAAAGAAGAACTGCATCTTTGTAGAAGCTAATATAACCTTCTTCGATTTTTCATGATTTTAACCGTTAAAGTTATGTCGCATCTAATGCTTATTATCTGAATTATTGTGAATGCTTGTTCTGTTTACACTGTCAAATTTTACTGCTAGTCCTTGTATGTTATTTTGAATGATCTAAACCCATTTATTTTTTTGTACAAAGTTTTCCGTACGTAGTGTACTTTTCACTATTTTGAAATATTGCAATAACAAAATTGAAAAGGGCAACGATTTTACAAAAGGCCTTGACACATATAATGCATACATTTCGGAATCTTTCATCAGATGGCTAGCCAATTTTCTTTTTTCACGATGCCTTTTCTGTATGGACAATGCATCTTATTAATTTATGTCTTCAAAATTTTTTTAGAACAATACTGTTATTTATGTTTGAATAATTATAACATGTTCAAGTGGGAATTCCTTATCTTTTTATAGCTGGCAAAACCAATTATACTCCAGTTAGAAGCTAAACCATTTTTTATTGTTAGGTTAGAGGTGGTTCTATTGAATGCGAATACGTTTTTATTGATTAAAAATTATAAGTGTAAACAGAAAATGTAGTTCCAAATTATTTTCAAACTGTTTTAACTAGACA
This sequence comes from Modiolus philippinarum, assembly GCA_002080025.1. Classification (NCBI taxonomy): domain Eukaryota; kingdom Metazoa; phylum Mollusca; class Bivalvia; order Mytilida; family Modiolidae; genus Modiolus; species Modiolus philippinarum. The sequence goes on along the minus strand of MJUU01003351.1, from coordinate 112,840 downwards.
GTCTAAGAGGATAAAAGATTTTTGTACTCAAATCCATGATAACTTTTGACTGTTCATTTGCAATAGAAACACTGATAAGTATTTTTTTTCATATTTATGATTGATGGAAATCCAAATTACATATAACCCAATACAAAATGAAAATACAACCATTTTTCTTGATTAAATATTATTTAGAAACAACGACAGTAGAATATCGAAGGAACCAAGGAAAATCAAAGTCAAAAGACATGGCAAAAACGGCAACAGAGAAAAACATTGAAATTAAATTCTCATATTGTTTTCCGTGCGTTGCCCAATAATTTCATGGTGTCTGTTGTTTCCTAAACTGACCAAAAAGTAAACAAGAAGCTCGTAGGAATTTATGATTTTATCCCCAAAAATAGAGGTAAAAGTGACTTCCATAAGACAGGTTCTAGTTAAGTTAAATTAGTGAGAACCGTCAGTCCAAAAAAAGAATATTCCAAAGACAATGACAACATCGGAAACACAAAGACAACATAAAAAAGAAAAAAAGGAAACACACATACAGAATAGCATGGACCCATATAAAAACCATGGGTGAGATAAGTGCACAGTTGAGTAAACATTATTTAAATTTGATCTTTCTACTGCTATGTTCAAATTCAAATCTGTCAAAAATTCTAATGATATGAGCATGTATCATTGATTCTCACTAAAAATAGCAAAATTTTGCGAACTATTTTTGATGCAGTTAATAAACGATAAATACTTGACATATAAAATTTAAATATGAACAATACACACAACATAACAAACTCACTAAGAAAAGTCATTTCATAATGTTAGCTCTTTAATTTTTAGTAGTTTTGTGTCAGTGGTGTTCGTGTGTTTCGTGGGCGTTTTGTGTCTTTGGACATCGTCTTCTGGTGTTCTCGTTTTACCTTGTCTCTGGATTTCGATCCATGTAATCTTGTGCTTCGTTCTACGGTATTCTACTGCCGTTTTTTTTTTCAATAACTTAAGTATTTTGTATTTTAACTGCCGCTATACACGTGGGGTAGTGGTTTACATATGACAATAGAAATCGAGCTCTGATTTAATTTGTTTTCCATAGTTCCAAAATCATAGAATTCATAAAAAATTGATTCTTACAATTTAAATTCATATGAATATTGTCGCCAGTGAATGAAGTGATACACATATAATGCATAGATCCGTATAACCATATCAATAATAAATACATGTGCAAATTTGTACCCTTTGTAGCCAACGTTTCTTCAGAATAAAAGCTGAAACACGATCTATTTTATTTTATTTTCTATGCAATATTTCTGAGGTTCCTTTGAGTATCATATAAAATCAAAAAAGGAACCAATCAAATCACCCAAACAGAGTACCAAGCTAAAAGCATGCAGATCAAATAAATGGCAGACATGCAATGGTAATTTGAAATCTTTGGAAAACATATACTCTTCATATCTATTTTGTATTAATAAATTATATGGGGCTACAAGAAACGACAGCTATGCTAGCACTTTGCTGCCTTTAAACCCTTAATTACTTTCCAAATCAAAGATTTTTAAAAAATCTAGTAATTTGAACGATTTATTTCACTTCAACGACTCAAACTGATAACTAGGTAGAATTCCAAATTATACCCTGTGGTTTAGAAATTCAGGAAATTTACGAAATCGGAATCATAATTTATTGCAATTCAATTATTGAAAATGAATGATTTCAATTCACTTTTTAGAAATAACTAAATACCGAAGTTACTGTGAATTTACTTTCTGCATATGCGCATTAGAAATGATTTATTTCACCTAAACATATTTTAGCAAACTAATCAAAATTGGAATCCAAAATTGTTGCAATCTTTTTATTTAGCAATTTATTGAAAATGTCAAATTAAGCTTAATAAGATGTGTTTTGTGAAACACATATGCCCCCGAGTAGAAGTAAAGAAGCAACATTTAGCAACTTTGAACAAAATAATTTGTATAAATAAATTCTGGTATCAACTGAAAAGTTTAATCACATCAAATCATGATTGCAATTAGTTGCAAACACAGAAGTCACCAAAATGAACCCCTCCAATCATTATCCAAGCATTATTAAGAAAACAATTTTCACCCCCCCCTTTTTTTTGAACATTTATAGGCAACTCATTGTGTTCTGTCTATCAGTCTTATCAGTACTTTGATTACACCAGGGATCATCAATACTGGTTCCCCAAAAGTGGAGGAATAATCAGAAGAGAAGAAATGAAATAATAGATATTTTTAGTAACATCCCTCACCATTGATATATATAATACCTATATAAATAATTGTAAAACGAAAGTGAATAAATGAAGAAAATATGCTGAATGATTTAAAAAAAGTCTTTTTTACAAAAAAAATTCTATAGATATCAAGAAACATTTCATCAAAAATGAGTTTAATTTCTATATGTATAAAATAAAACAAAATGTAATTTCATTTTTCTGGTGAAATTTTACCGCACAGTCACATGCCAAGGTCATGGTCACGAGGTCAAATATTCCGGTACCAACTGAAAGGTGTCTCCACAAGGAATACACATGCAAACTATGAAAGCCCTATCACTTACCATTCAAAAGATATGATCAATGTTAAAGTTTTTATGCAGTTGTTCACAGGCCAATGTCAAGATCACAAGGTCAACTATTCTGCTACCAATTAAAAGGTCTTGCCACAATGAATGCACATGCAAAATATGAAAGCCATATCACTTACCATTCAAAAGATATACCCAATGTTAAAGTTTATTGTCTTTATCGAAAGGTCCAACACATGTCAAGATCGAGGTCACGACGTCCAAACGTTTTGGTATCGTTTGAAAGATCTTGCCACAAGGAATACAAATGCAAAATATGAGAGCCCTATCAGTTACCATTCAAAAGATATACCCAATGTTAAAGTTTTTAGTGGACAAACAGACAGACAAACAGACAGACAGACCAAAAACTATATGCCCCCTGAATATTCGATTCACGGGGGCATAAAAATATTCAAAAAGCTATGTAGAATTTCCAAAAATAGTTGGCCGTTGAGATTTTCAGGACATTTACCAAGGTTGGAACTATATTTTTTTAAATCTAAGTATTCAGAATATTATGTCTGTTACCAAAACATACGCAACAAGAGATTTCGTGAATGACAGCCAGTATACTCAATGAATATTCATTGAACCCTGAATTATTATTGTAAAAGCATAGTTAAATGTGCGGACACGATACATATTTTGACACAGCAATATAAATCCTCAAAAATAAACAGAATATAGTAACCCATGTGTCTGAAAAGCATCCTAAAATATGGAATGGCTATACAAAGCTTGTGACAAAATTTCAAATTTGTATCATACGAAAAACGCTTGACGAATGCAAAAAGTGTCAAAAATTGAAGAACTCGATTAACAGGAAGCAGTACTCAAACATGTCTGAAAATGCATTCAAGAAATGGCATGACTATACAAAACTTGTGGCAAAATTGCAGAGAAAAAAAAATGATGGAAGGAGGAGGTTCAGTAAGGACGTATTTTGGCGCTGCAGAATCTACAAAATTCAGAAAAATTGTTGGAAATTTATCCAAGAGGGTCCAAACAATTTTTAAAGCATTGTAACAATAATTTTTACTTGCATATTTAACTTTAATTCTAGAGCCAAAAAGATGCCTTACTGTACCTTTTCATTTGTTATGAATGAACAGACGGACGGAATGATGGATAGGGGTTAACAAAATACCCCTTCTCTTCCGTCGCGTCGGTATAATCATGACATTATCAGTAAAATACCTGATGCCAGACACATAGTCATAAAATTGCAAATAAATCTCTAGAAATTCTACAACTGAGTATCAATTCGAACTTACAGGTGGGATATCATGAGTAACCAATATATATACTAACAGCACAAAAATACCTGAAAAAAATAAATATTTGAACACTTGCATTAATGTCAACAATTACATCTAGTGATATATGTATGAAATGGGTATAGTTTATTATATAACAAAACAAAAGACGAGATAACACAGGGAATACAAGAACGGCGTTGTTAAAAGCTTTGTTAGTCGAAGACTGGTGTAGTAAACACAAAGAAAATATAGTTTACACTGATAACATTATGCTTGTATATCTGATAATGATGAATAAAAGGATATGGAGTAAATGCACATGAGACAAAGTCTCTACAAATACATGGTAAAAAAACAAGCAAAAGAACAACGCTTTTATTGTTGTTCTTCATCTTGAAGTCACCATGAGGCCTTCAACAATGAGCTTTGTTTTTAAACCCTATTTTGAACTTAAACTCTACAATAAACTTAAGGCATTTGCTTTTACTTCTTAATAATAATGCCAAAAATATTCCCACTGGTATGTTTACTTTAGTAATGTAATATTCAAAACTAAAAAAATAAGTTGTTTTACTCCTGGAAATCTACCGTAAACTTGGCATCATAGTTTTCAGCAGAAAACAAGCTGCACTCGTAACTCCATTATAATGACAAACATAAGAGAAGCTACAAACAAGACATAAAATTAAGGGTTCCAGGCTTAAATATTTAGCAGGCGTACTACTTTAAGGGAGTATGAGTGTCAGAAATTTTGTAATTCGCTGACCTTTTGTTTTGAAGAGCTTTGCTGATTGAACAACATGAACAAAAAAAAATGAAAATTAATGTAAGAAATGGTACCATAAGACATAACAATTTTGATGGGAAACAGGTCTCTCCAGAGTTTTCCTTCAATTTCCATTAGCTGTTTATATGCCTTAAAATATGAAAAAATATAACTGGAAGTTGATACAATTTTGCACATTGTCTATTTTATACATTTTAAAGCGACCCATGACCAAGAAAATATAATACATGTACCCAAAAAATTAACTCTGATTAAATGGATAAAACCGAATGATGTCGAATGCTTGTGAAATCTGAAGCTCATACTCCCTTAATATTAACAGTTGTTTTTTTTCAGCATGAAATTGTTCAATGAAATAACAAAATACTGTGAATTTAGTTTCTGCAATTTCGCATTTCGAGAACTTATGTCTCTTCAGTGCAGATCAAATCAAGCATTTGGATATCCATGAACCGCATTATGTGTAAAAACTGATAGAGAACAAATTAACAATAGGATCTAAAAAGCAAAGCCAAAATCAGCTAAGGACAGAGCTATGCTAGAGGGAGATACTCCTCAGATTTTAACCAAATGTTCTTAAATTTAGATATGGCAAGTTTTCAAATGAAATCGGTTTTCCGGCCAGCACCGAGTACTGGCTACTGAGTTGGTGAATATCCTCGGGGACGAATAGTCCACCAGCAGTGGCATCGGCCCAGTGGTAACAAATAAAAAAATACCGAAGTTACTGTGAATTTAGTTTCTGCATATGCATTATAGGAATTTTTCAACACTAGGCTCTCAGTTTACTAATGCATTGATGTAGTGACCATGTGCCAAAGCTCATCTTTAATAAGATCACATATGTTTTTCTTACCTAAATACCTAAAATTTTGGATTGGTTTTATCTAAAGTTAGTCTAATAAGTAATATCTGGAAATATTTCTAAGGATTTTCAAATAACAAAATACTGTAATTTACTTTCTGCATATGGCCACAAAATCAACATGATAAAACAGTGATTCAATTTTGATTCTTAGTAACATTCATCTTCACTGAACATTTAATAAGGATACATGTACTTTTATTTACTTTCTCTTTTAAAAATCAACATAAACGGTAAAGTTTTAATTTTATATAAATTTGTTTTATATCTATCTTTATACATTGTGTATTAAACAATTTTTTTGCTATGATTGTTGTGAAAATTGTGCATCTTACTATGAGACATTAACTGGCACTGGAATTGTACTGCATATTATAATATTTATCCAATTTTATATTTTCACATTCATACCACAAAAAAATTGCACAAAGTGGTAATATTATGTATAAACTGAAAACATACAAATTATACACACAGATATTTGTGTTTATAAAAATTAAGCCTTGATTTATCTGCTGACAAGACTTTTCTCATGCATATGATGCCTTGGTTTTGTAACCTATGCGTACTCATACACATTTACCAAGAAATTTTACGCAAGGTTTACGTATGGTTTACGCATACTTCGCCTTTTATTGATATTGGTGTCCTCTAGCGTAACGTCAATTCTAGCAATAATTTCGACGTTGGACGAAAAATGACATTTGGATATACGTATTACCGATTTTTTATTCATGATATATTCTAGACCATCAAGTTGCGTATTCCTTGACTATAGTATCATACAATAGAGATTGCCTTTTCTTTATTTTTTTCTTTTTTAATTAGCGCCCTATAATCAAAAACATTATGTCTCTGTTATAATTTAGAAAATGATATGCTAGTATCTTGATTTGAAAAGGCATTTGTCATGCTTATAACTTCACAAGTATGGTTTGGAGATTTCTGATCATTTATTTTGATCTACAAATCATCAAGACTATCCAGTATGTAAAGATGAAAGTTATCGGGTAATGTAATACGGTAACTTGCTGAAATCTCTACACATACAAATTTACAAAAATGGCAAAGGCAAATAAATACCTATCTGCTATCAAATAAATAGACATTTAATCACTATTTACTTATTATTTTGTATTATAATATTTATTGGAGTATATCAGTAATAAAAATTGGAGCGAGAGTAATTGTATATCCATTATATATTCCTTGTGGTATGGTTTACATGTTACAGTGCCATGGTATATTTTAAAACAAATTAAAATCCTTTTTTTATAATCATATCACACCTGTTTTCTAGATTTCAATTACTTCTCTTAAGAGTTTCAAATTTATATTCCATGCAAAGAGTATGATTTCCCAGAAACACGCCGTGAAGAGCAAACGACGCGTTTCGCGTGAAAACGTTAAAAATATCAACAGTGGACAATTCCGCTAGACCTCGTAAAACATGTACAACTTTTTCTTTGGAAAATATTATACATTTTAATTTCAGTCATTACAAAGAACATGAAATGAACTTACTTTCTATTACAAATAATAAGCATTTATCTTAGAACAGTTTTATGCAAAATACGAGTGGAAATATTGGTTGGACGTTTGTTCTATCAATTTTGACGGCAGTGGTCAAATCCGCTAGACCTGCCATTTTTTGTATTGCTCAACGCAGAAAAGTAAAACATGTCTGATTATTGCGTTAACAATTCTTTAAATCGTGAACTTTTTTACAGTATAACAAGTGATGACCCTAAAGGATGTCTCGCCTGTCCCTGCTGGACTCTAAATTGATGTGAAATCTAAGTGAACTAATCAGGAGAGTGTACATGCTCACTAGACTGTGAAATTGAGGTCAAGGACAAAAGTCACCTGCCAGACTGACATGTACTACCCAAGACCAACCTACATACCAAATATTATCAACCTACCACTT
>MJUU01003351.1:86141-97300 GCA_002080025.1 Modiolus philippinarum | reverse complement strand
TGAGTATTTTGATGCTTGTTTGCGGACTACGTGTACATACCGAAGAATAATACACAGAATACAGCTTGTGATAATTTTTGTCTCTTTTGAATACAATTTTTATACATTTCAATTAATTAAAGTCTATATGGAGTCGTTTCTTTCGTTTTACACTTCAATGTAGTTGCGTTTTGATAGGACAAGTACAATAACTATGGATGCAGCGCGTACAAGACAAAAACGGAAGAGTCGGACCCAATTGAACATAAGTAAAAAATTAAAGAAAGGGAAGAAAATACCGAAGAACAATCCAGGACTCATGAAATCCATAAGACAAAGACAAAATCAGTACTGGTAACAAAACAGAGACTACAATAAACACAGACACACAACTGTATGATCAAATTGAGCAACACAGACCAAAAAAAGAGTACTTCTAAGTAACTGAGTAAGCGAAGTTAGCAGCTAATAAGCTACCCGCCATGTTGCCCATAAACAAAAAGTCACACCAGGTACAATAGTCACAATCGAGTAAATGTGAACGAATTAGACTCCGGAAAAATTCCTGATTTCATAGCGGAAATAAATTTCCAGTCACGATCTAGCAGCTTATGGTGACGACCAAAGAACTTTATCAGAGACGACTTCAACTGCGAAACAACATATCTTTGACTGAGAAATTTGGTAGTCAGTCATTGGACTCTGCAGCGAAAATCATAGTACTGTTAACAAGCCCGAGAATAACGTATAAGTTGTGAAATATGTACGTCAAACGCTGTTATTCGAATGGAACGGAAAGTTGACAATTGGAAAGATGAAATCATCTAGCTTGTCATAAAGCTTAGTGTAAAGTTTCTCTCCAAAGTCAATTTCAAGATTAAGTTCAAGATAAGAAGCCAATTTGGGAGTATTTGTGGTATGCTTAGTGTCTTACTTATCTGGATAGATCAGATGAAGGTAGCCACCGAAACGAGAATTGTTCAATGACAGAATATCATCTATGTAATTGAAAGATTGTGCTAGTGTTTTGCCCTTTTCCTCATCAGCCCATCAAGAAAATCAACTTCATAGGAGTACAAAAAAGGTCGGCCAGAAGAGGTGCACAATTCGTAACCCATTGGGATGCCGACCGTCTATTGAAACAGTCGTCCTCCAAAATGGACAAAATAAGAAAGTCCAACATTTTAATGATGTCCTCTTTGGTGTACCTTTTTTTAGATTTATATTCCTGTCGAACAAAGTACGATTTATTACAGCCTATGACTAGGTAAGTAAAACGTCTATAAGCATCACTCTTCACGAAACGACGTCGAATAAAAATGGAAAGGTTTGCTTACAGTTGTTCATGAGGTACAATGGTGTGCAGAGTGGAGAAATAAAAAGTCTTATTGCTTTTAGGATAATGATCTGGATTTCAGAATATCCATTAGATCTTTCAAATTTTTCAATATCAACATTTGGTTTACACCACTTGTTACGGTAGCAAAACTTCCGAAGGCCAATTAACACAGCAGATAAGAGTGGAGATTGATTTAGTAGTTATGAAAGCTTATTTGGGTCACATTATGTGGTTCCACATAAAAAAAATCAACACAAATCGTGGCCACCAGAAACAAATCGTTCCCACGAATTATCAAATCGTGGCCACGAGGTAAACATCGTTCCTACGAATTATCAAATCGTTCCCAAGAATTAACAAATCGTGGCCACAGTCGTGGCCTTGTGGCCACGATTTGTTAATTCGTGGGAACGATTTGATAATTCGTGGGAACGATTTGTATCTCTTGGCCATGAATTGTTAAATCGAGGTAACGATTTGTTTCTCGTGGCCACGATTTGTTAATTCGTGGTCACAGTTTGTTTTTCGTGGTCACTAATTGTTAAATCGTGGGAACAATTTGTTTATTCGTGGCCACAATTTGTTAAATCGTGGGAACGATTTGTTTCTCGTGGTCACGATTTGTCAAATCGTGGGAACGATTCGTTTCTCGTGGCTACGATTTGTCAAATCGTGGGAACGATTTGTTTATTCGTGGCCACAGTTTGTCAAATCGTGTGGACGATTTGTCTCTCGTGGCCACGATTTGCGTTGATTTTTTTTATGTGGCACAACATAACGTGACCAAAATAAGCTTTCATAGCTGGTACATATTGCTGAACATGCAATAAAATGCTGTAAATGGAAGCAGAGAACATCACAAGATACCCCATTAACTGACATACCAAAGGAACTAATAACTGACTTTTGATTGGCAATGACCTCCTCTTTTGACAGTGTCGTTACAGTATGTGCGAGATGACCTGCAGATGAATAGATCCCCAACTCTTTACTGGGAGCTTGGAATATTTTGCATATAAAAATGGTGTTATTAGGAACTTTATCAGCTTACATGTCATGAATGGCGGACAAAGTTTAAGCTACATCAGGTCTCCTCAAAATGGAAGTAGTTTTAATTCGGGTTGGACCAATGATCTAGAAGCTTTTACACATCAATGCATTAAATCAAACTAATATTTGATACAAAGGTGCACTGTAAAAATGCAATGATTAAACAGTTCCGAAAATAAGAATGTGATTTTTCCTGTTGTTAAATTGCTCTTTCTTTTTCCCATTATCTGAAAGGATAACAGTATGCATCCTTTAATTTACTGGCTTGTACTAGGACGCATCAACACATTTTTTACTTGTACTCCAAAATTATTGAGCATAGACTACTTATGGTATAAACCAAAATGCATTTACAAATATATTTGAATACCATTTCGGTATGACTATAAGACGTATAAAATTGTTACTTTATATATATTTTAGGTCTTTAAATTGACTTCGGAAACTGTACGTGTTCGCGATTTACATTCATTATGCAAAGTAAACAAGATATTGGCAAGCAGTTTTACTATTTTGAAAATGTCTTTGAATCAATAAAAGGACATTTCTCCGAATGAGCGTGTTACTTTTATTGCATTTGTAGAGGAAACTACAGTTTTTCTTACCTTTTCCGGTCTTTCCGTTCTTGTTTACATTGTGTTGAGACGCTCCGAACTTAATACGAACTTGTCCGTGCCTCATCAATAGACAATATTGCGTAGAGGTTAGGCCCCGTGAGTTTTGTTCTGATTAGCCAAGTTGTTTTAGGGGAGATAGTTTACGCCGGGCAGACGGAGGGGCGTACGATGGACGGGAAATGATGGCAAAAACTCTCCCTGGCTATTGCAAGGAGGGCTAAACACTTATACACTTTCACATCACTCATAATAAATCTGCACATTTTTCATTTGGAATCAGTTTTAAAAACGACGATGGAAATCTCACTGTTGTATTTGATATCAAAATATCACGAGTCTGCACTCTGATCAATAATTGATCTTCAGAATCTTAAAAATTTATCATTACAATTCTACCATAGAACTGAAACTAATATTTTTCTCCTCTCTTTTACCCTATATATTTCTACCAAGATAACTTGTCTAATTGACACATTGCCCCACCTCGCGACTGTATTGAACAACGCTAAATCTTGTGAACAGTAAAACATGAAGTTGGTGACAAGGATAATTTTAATGTTTTTTAGAATATCATACCATAATGCGTAGCTATATAAGGTTAAATGATTATAGCATAAATCCTTCATATAAAAGACAATTCAACCCGTTTTTTTTTTCAATGGTCAGTGAATCATGAAACTGGTTGCCTCGGTGGATTTTTTATTATGACTTTTCTCAAGCATTTATATACAGCTTCATTATAATAGCATAAATTATTCAAAGACAAGAAAGTAAACCTGATACCATCCCCTCTTTAAGTGATCAGTGAAGCATGCAGTTGATTACATGAGTAAATTTTTATTATGCCTTTTGTTTAATTAGACCCTAATGTGTATTTATGTAAAGTTTAATGATAATATCACACATCCTTCACAGTAAAGAAACTTAAACATGTGGGTAAATTTAATACTGGCCTGTGTGTTTACCGTAATTAGTGAAGCACGATGTTGGTTGCCTGGGTAAATTTTTATTATAATTTTGTTTAATTATACCCTAATGTGTATTCATATAAAGTTTAATGATAATAGCATACATTCTTCACAGAAGATAATTTTTCACCTCTGAGTAAACCTAATACGACATCCCTTTTTCCTTGATCATTGGAAACATGAAGTTGGTTGCATGGGTATTGTTTTATTATTATTATTGTGATGAAAGTATATGGAGTAAATGCACATGAGACAAATCCTCTACAAATACATGGTACAACAAAGCAAAGGATAGACGCTTTTATTGTTGTTCTTCATTTTAAAGTAATATCTTAGTGTGTTTTACCTTAAATTTCATAATAACCGCATACAGCCTTTACAGAGAAAAACTTTACCTGTTGGTACATATAATTTTGGTCGGACGGACGGACATACCTGAACACTATATGCCCCCCCCCTTCTTTTGTAGGCGTGACATGAGAAGTGAGAATTCCCACCTTCAAACATTACTGTTTTGATAATTGTTGATGTAGACCCAACAAAAAATCTTCGAGTCAACATCCATTTGTGATACTTCCGCATTTAGAATTATAAATGTAAAGACATTCAGGATAAGGTAAAACAGTATCTGATTCTCTTAAGAGAGTGAGTTTAGCATACATTTTCTGCACGCTTAAGTCAAAGTCAACTTTCTGAATCAGGTAACGAAAAACAATTATGTTATGACTCCAGTATACCCAATTACAGTGATTTTTCGCAAATCACCTCTCCTAGTGCATTTTGCATACGATAATTAAGACACTTTTTTCCTGATAAACTGGTATTTTATACAATGACATGTGTATTTTTGATTGAATATTATACTTAGATAAGGTGACACAATTGGATTTGGAACAATATAAATTCTGGTTAAAAATAGTGTGGTTTGACCAAACTTATGATGGGTATTACTAAAATAGCAACATCTTTGGAAGATGTAATGTGGTTCAAAATAAATGCACCTTAAAGGCCCATAGATTTTACACGCATCAAAGAAACAAGTATGGATATATAATTGTAAACATATTACACAAAATTAGGGGCAAATAATATACTTCGCTACCAGTAAATCATTTGATATCTTGAGATTTATTGAAAATAACATAATACAGATGTAACCGTTTACATAAGAAAAATGTTAAAGCTTAGAATTAGCAGCAACACTTCCCTTAAGCGTTTTGCCCATAGCACCTGGTCGACGCCAGTATATAAATAATGTTACATTTTTTTAATAAAAGCGAATTTGAAATGTTTTACTAAGAAATTACCATTGTCAGACATGTTAGAACACCAGTAAACAGATAATTAAGAACAATGTAATCCCTGCTTAGCAAGGGATTTGTTCAACCTATGTTAATTTGTAAATTTCATCCCTCAATAAATTCTATGGCCGTCACCATAACATCATTGAAAGATATGACGTGTCAGTTTCCCAAATGAAAGTGGCCATTTTCAGCTAGATTCAAGTGTTCCTGGATTTGACTACCGATTTTGACATTTTCCTAGATTGACTCACTCACAGTGTGACGGGTGCTGTTAACAGAGCAGGATATGCTTACCCTTCCGGAGCACCTAATGTCTCTCTCAGTTTCACTGGAGTTCACACTGTGAGTGCCTTTGTTTTGAATATTGTGATTTCTGTTTCTGTGCTTTGTATCTGTCTAACGTCATTTTTTCTGCGTCTAACGCCATTGTTTTCTGTATCCTCGTTTTCGCCATGTCTTTGGATTTTTTTTTAAATTCCACTCATTTGTTCCTTCGGTATTCTACTGCCGTTGTTACAAAGTTCGCCTCGTTATGGCACATTGTCACAGCAACCCAATTTGCCTGTATGATGACCTTCCTTCAAAATACATGCATATGCAAGAATGCATACATGAATAGATGATTATAATAAATGCACCATATGATGTATAATAGTTGAGATCTGATCATTTTCGTTCAAGCAGACAAAAAGGGTCAAAATGAACTAATTTTGCTACCATCAGAGATACATGCCTGTGCAAGGAAAGATGATCCTAACATACATAATGATCAAAACCCGAACTCGTCCGTTCAAGCAGACAAAAAGGGTCAAAGTAATCTAATTTTGCCTAGATGACATTAGCTGCGGATAATGCGGAAAATTATTTTGTCAATTTTCAAGCCTGAGCCATTTCCATGGCAATGATGCCATTCTAAAATTTCACAGAATCTCTCACACAACTAGATTTTGGTCATGATCGGTTGAGCAGTATTTTAGTTCTGTTGCCGACAGATTTTCACAAAATTTTGTTGATTTTACCACTTTTCCGTTTCAATGGCAACGGTAAAATCATAAATCTCCTTAGACTTTATAGCAAAACTTAACTGCTGCAAAGTTTCGTTAAGATAGAAAAGGTGGTCTCTGGAACTTGATTCCAAATTTTTGTCAGAAAAAAGAAGAATAAAACAAGAAGCTTTCCAGAGCCTGAATTGCTTACATGGTCTTTAGATAATCCAAAACGACAATTGGCTAAATGTTTTATTATTTTGCTGCCTGTCGTATTAATATTATCAACTCAATCTATTAAGAAGACAACCAATATCCTATTGTGACCACCTCTGGACCAGTTTTGTATCGTTGTTCCCGAGATTTCTGAATGATTTTAAAATTATGTTCAATTCTATGTAATGAATATAATTCTATGCATTATAATTCTATGTTCAATTATGTTGACCTGGATGAGATACGAATACAAAAATTACATATTTGAAGAAGACCACCTAAAGATCAAATTTGGTTAATGTTGTTTAAGAAGTTTCAGAGGAGATAAGTGAATATACTTTTATGAAGTCTCATGTTAATCTTCAAATCTGTCGGCCTCCTTTAGTGATATACGGGCATAAAAATTGTAAACTTCCGAGGGGACCATCAAAGGACTACTATGACTTAATTTGGTTTGCATAGGCCTTGTGGTTTCAGATGAAATATCAAAATACCGAGGTTACTGTGAATTTATGTTCTGCATATGCGCATTTCGACAACTTATGTCTCATCAGTGCAGATCAAATCAAAACATTTGGAAATCTATGAACAGAAATATGTGTAAAAGCTGATAGAGAATAAATTACCAATAGGGCCTAAATGGGAAACCAAATTTAGCAAAGGACATTCAAATATTTGAATGAAAAGTTAAGGACGGATGATGGACGATCAGTGATAGGAAAAGCTAAACCTTGTTATTTACAGGGTTGCTAATAAGTGATTATTGTTTATGAACGCAAACACTGAAGTCGCCCCCCAAACAGTCTCTTATCAGGAACATAGCAACATGAAAGTATCTGATGTAAGACAGCAAACAATTTTATATTTTGCATTTTTTTTCCTTTTATAATATTTTTGCAATTGAAACAAGAGGCATTGTTGAGATTTTCACACCTGTTATTTCTTATTTGAATCCATTTCTACACATATCATATATTATATACCTTTTGTCTAAAGTTGCACCAGGTTTCGACTGTTAATAATTTTCAAACCTTTTTCCATTTTTCCTGACATGTAAGAGTGTTTATGCAACAAAAGAAGTTCTAAATCGCCCATATCACCTTTGTATAAAATTTCATCAAATTTTGATCAATTGACATTTTCCGTCATTTTCTGGGTTTTTTTGTCATGGAAATGAGCGGCATTTTGTGAATTGCAAGTTTTCTGAAAAATTTCTCCCTCAAAAAAGTTCTGAACCTCTTATATCACATTTCCGTAAAATTTCACACACTTTTGAACAATTCTACTTTTCCTACTAATTTGTTTTCCATGGTCAAGACGGCGTTATTAAAAATCTAAACACCTGAATGTACCTTTTAGGTTGTGGTGGTACCTTCCAATGTAGTAAAGTGAAAATTCGGATAACGATCGCCAAATATAGGTCGGACAAGTCACGGCAATATGCATTTTAAACATTTTTCTGAAATTGTTGATTTCCTATGTTTGGGTTAGAGTGCTTCTGATGTAGAACTAATTTCCGAAATGGCCATACAGCTCATTTAAATTAATGTAGTTGGAGTTAACATATGTGTTATTGTCTCATGTTCATTTACTCCATATCGTTTCGTAAAATATTTAACACAGTAATTTTCTTTTAATGCAGTGTGGAGTTGGTAAAAACAATCTCCCGTGTTTGAGATGTATGCTCTTTATTTTTCTTAGATATGGTGTACTTGTACATGATTATATCTCATGTGTACACTTTGGTTGTTACTTTTATCGAAATTTATGTAAAGTCTAAATCTAAGGTTTAACCCACTCCATCGTAGTTTTGTCCTTGCTTCGATTTAATTTTACTGATTATTCGGATTTCGTTTAGTTTAATGCATTTTAAACATTTTTCTGAAATTTGTGGAGTTCCTATATTTGGGTTCTAGTGCTGCTGATGAGGAATTAATTTCCGAAATGGCCATACAGCTCATTTAAATTAATGCAGTTGGAGTTAACATATGTGTTATTGCTCATGTTCATTTACTCCATATCCTTTCGTAAAATTCTTAGTAATATTTTCAAATAAAACACGAATGAATATGCCTCAAAACTTCCAGAGGAGACAAAGAAAATATTATTCCCCTTGTTGTCTGAATCTAAATTTGTGTCTTTTGTTGCTTAATGCTACTGACATTGCTTCACAAATCATTAAATCTAGATAGAATTGTGTTTTTTGTTGGATGTCTAGTAAAATATTTGGACATAAAAATTAAATGCATTCGTTAATATTATACTTCCCAATATACGGATTTGATTAATATGATCATTAAAAATGATCTTGGTAAATATGACAACATTTCGAAATAATCGATGCATAGTTTTGCAATAGAAAATATGAAGCATTTTCACTTACAACTTTTTTGGACAGAAGTTGCTGGAATGTCTGTACTTGATGTTCTGTCAAAAAATAACAAAAGCCATATAAATATACAAAAGTAATCATTGATTAGAAACTGGTAGAAGAAATTGTACATTTTTGTACTTAACACCATAAACTAAATATTTCAAACACGATTTTAAGTATAAATCAACTACTACAAGGGCTACTGAAGTATTGTATATAATAGAGGTTTGGACATAATGATTTTCATTCATGGTAAATAATTATTTTAAAGTTTACCTTATTTCTATCAAAGTACAGTTGAATTCTCCTGCTTTGCGTTCATATCCAAATCGACATTTATCAACACAATTATATTCTGAAAACAAAAAAAAACATACAAACATTTTTATTGTTCTTCGAAATTTATGCATTGTACAATAAAGGGCTACGCCGAACGCAGCATGATACGACCGCAGCATGTCGAACATTGAAACTTGAACAAGTGTAATTCAAAATGAATGAGGACACAATAAAGAGCTTGATACAGTAATTAGATGGACACAATAAAGAGTTGACCTAGTTATTAGCTGCACACAAACCAAAAAATATCAAATGAAATCTGATGAAAAATAAGATTTCACTAATTCTGTTTTTGACAAATTGCAATTTTGGCCCCTTTGACTCCTTGTAGCTCAAAAACAGAAAGAGCTACACCAAATTAGTTTACCTACTACTGAAAGCTCAAATCAAGACGAATCCACAGAAAAAAATCGTATTGAAATTCGAAGAAAAATAAAAAATTTAGGTAACCTGCAAATTTGCAAGTTTGTCCCCATTCGGTCCCTCATAGCTCGGAAAACAAACAAGTTGTCAAACATCTGATGGTGCAGCACTATGTTTATTTTCAAAAAGAATCCATTAAAAAACTGCATCAAAATTGGACTAAAAATTTAAAAAATGAAATTTTTGAAAATTGCCCTTTTTTGGCCCCATCTACTCGTGAACGGTACATGCCGTGTAAAATCCGATGGCATACTACTGAAAGGAAATTCAATTAAGAACACA
This sequence comes from Modiolus philippinarum, assembly GCA_002080025.1. Lineage (NCBI taxonomy): Eukaryota > Metazoa > Mollusca > Bivalvia > Mytilida > Modiolidae > Modiolus > Modiolus philippinarum. The sequence goes on along the minus strand of MJUU01003351.1, from coordinate 87,423 downwards.
CTGAAAGATACCCCATCAAAATCCAATAAATAATAAATATTCTAGAGCTAAATATGTGAAAACACCCAATTTTTCCCTTTTTTTTTGGTCCCTTTTTGAAATCGGGAGGGGCCACAATAACCAACACCCATCCCAGCATAAGAATTGGTCAACTGGAACTTAAGTTATTGCCCAAAAACAAAAGTGTGTACAGACGACGACGACAACGACAGCACCATACCATTATACGACCTCAATTTTTTTGCGGTCGTATAAAAATGTGTTATGTTTACGATATTTGTATCATGCAATTTGATTTTTCTGTTCTGCTCCTTAAAGAGAGCGACATCAAATTTTCACTCAATTTTTTATAGCTTTACTTTTAACATGGAACATCGTAAATTAATAGTTTTTAAGCATTATTCAAATAGGGGAAAAAATCGACATTTCTAAAATTTTCCATATAGCTCCGAAATGATTATTATGCAAAAGGGTTTTCATTTAGATAAGCTCCTAGTACTAACTGGATGCTCCTTATGAAGAGCAATACATAGCATTTGACGACCCAAGTCCAAGTAATACTATCCCGTACTGGAACAGTTGCCGACAGACATGAATTGGTTTCCTGGTCAGTATCAAAGTACTGACTACTGGGTTGGTGAATAACTTCGGAGACAAACAGTCCACCAACAGAGACATCGACTCAGTGGTAATAAATAGCTAGACGCTGGCTTTACTCTAAATTTAGTTTTTGTCGATGGCCAAAAATGCTTAGTAATTCCTAATGGCACAAACTACAACATCAGTCTTAATCTTCATGATATAAATGAACACGGTTGTGTAAATAATGGGTAGATCTTCTGATTAAGTGTTAATGAATGTTTGTGTAGTTTTAGTCAAGTCCCCTGTTTTAACCGTTTTATAAGATAAAAGCAAAAATGTATTGTAATATAAGTCCTTTGTTTTTACAAATATGATTTATAGGAGTTGTAATTCTTGTAAAGTTCCGAAAAAATATGGTGTTCATAAATTATAAATTTCAATGTCTAGTCCCTGAATGTCATGTTTTTGTGAGAAAGTTTTTGAATTACGTTATTATTCGCAATTATTGATGTCACACGAGTTTGTCTGGTTAAACGGCTGATGGTACCTGTATTTACTGTAAACTCATTATTGTAGACAAAAAAAATGGTTAATGCTTCTTCACTTTTATTAAGTTTATTTATAAATAAATCATCCAACAGATCAACTTCTAATGAAGGCATACCTTTTTCTAGATGTTTAATTTAATTTAATGCTTTAT
>MJUU01003351.1:62559-79072 GCA_002080025.1 Modiolus philippinarum | reverse complement strand
TATAGGACCTGTCCCCGAACTTTATAAAAGATACATTGATGATGTTTTTGGGGTGTCCTCTAACAGTGAAGATGAACTTAAGTCTTTCATTGACTATGTTTCCTCGTACCATCCGGCAATCAAATACACTTTTAATATTACCAAAGATAGTCTCTCCTTCCTCGACATTAATTGTACCATAAAGGATGGGCAAATTTCCACCTCAGTGTTTTATAAACCGACAGACGCCCACTGTTATTTAAATTATGGGTCCTGTCACCCAAAGTCATGCAAGGATGCCATTCCAAAGTCACAATTCTTGCGACATCGTCGTAGCTATAGTGACGAGCAGGACTTCAGGACTCAATGTAACAGATTGAAATCCTTTTTTGTTAAGAGAGGCTACCCCAGGAAAGTTTTGGATCGAGCTATGAATTCAGTTTCCCGAGTGACCAGATCTGAGGCTATGGAGAAGAGAGTGAGAAATACCGACGACCGGGTTCCGTTGGTCCTGACATACCACCGTCATAACGAAGCTATCAAAAACATTTTGATACGCAACTTCAAATCTATAGTTCTCGAGGACGAACATATGTCGGCAGATTTCCAGGATTCGCCTCCCATTGCAGCCTTCAGAAAAGGGAAGAGTTTAAAACAGCACCTTGTTACTAGTTCTTTTAAGAGTGCTACTCTTCAAACTCCCTGTAAATATAAAGGCACTAGACAATGTAAGCGATCTCGCTGTTCGACTTGTCCTTTTACTTGGGAAACCGATGAAGTAGTAGGGCCGGCTAACGTTTTCAAAGTAAAAAATGGTTTCACGTGTACTACTGAAAATGTAGTGTATGCTGTGGGCTGTAAACGCTGTAACATGATCTATGTGGGTGAGACTTGCCTGAGATTGGTTGATCCCTTTGTCGAACATAAATTGAGCGTCACCAATGGTAATGGTTGCCCAGTAGGTGAATATTTTCGGTGAGCTAACCACAGCATACTGGACATGCATGTAACTGCCCTTATACAAACTAGTGCAGGTGAAAAACAACGACAGTTCCTTGAACAAAAAATCATCCATTTTCTTGGAACTGCTCGACCTTTGGCATAAATGTTAAGAAGCAGTGCATGTTATAAAATTATTTATGTATTGACGTTTAATATTCGCATAGTACAGATAACTAATGTTTTATCTCTCGTTTTTTATTAAGTTCAAGATTTGGCATGATTTTTACAGGTAATATCTGTGACATGCCATCAGGTCTGCCATCTCTCGTCATATCCATCTTCTTCTCCGTATTTAGCCCGGTAGTCCCCTAGTCGAAGGCCATATAGGCCGAAACGTTGGGCAGTCTTCCCTCCCTCTCTTTCCAATTTTGTCATCTTTATGTGTTTTTTAATTTGTACATTTTGTTTTTTTTATCTTTTAATCGTGGCCAACTATACCATTTTATTTTGTTTTATTTTGCATAAAAATACAGAGGTGTGCAAATTATGCATGTAAATACAAATACATATGTAAATTCACACCATGTGCAAATTGACATCACCTCCAGACCCGATGTCAATTATTTTGTGTAAATTTACTCAGGCTTCTGAATTAATTTTGCGCATGTCAAAGCAATTCTTAAGAATACATAATGGTTGGATTGAACTTCTAGCAGTCGGAAGGAATAGTTAAAACTTGGTGAACAATTACAACATACTTGTACCACTGTTTGACTGGATTTTGCTTCCTCAGCAATATTTAATTGTCCTAAAAATGTAACGACTTATGGAAAAGGTTTGATCAAAAGTATGAATTTCCCATATGGTCAGCTGGTGGCTGCAGTGACTATATTCCACATTATAACGTCACATTTATTATTAAACTATTGCTTATATATACTATTATACAATTATTGGTTTGAAATAAGTTCTACTAAAGACTATACGAAACCTGGTCAAGATTGGTTGACCGAGAAAAACGACCGAGGTTACAAATCCCTGACCAGATCCAGACCGAAATTAAAAGTCAATTAATGTTTATTAAATGATAGACGGATTGTTTTTTGTGGGTTTGTAAGAACAGCAATTTTGTACTTGTCCTCAGATGGCACGTAAAAAGACGAAAATTCTAACATTGTTAAAAGGTATATTATATATTCAGCAAAAAGCCTTATGTGTATCTTTTTTTTATTTTCATTGTAGAAAATGGTTTTATTAGTTGTAATGGCAATCAAAACTACTCGTTTAAAACTGGACAACACAACCATTGGTTTTTAAATTCCCTTTACATGTCTTGCTTGTAAATATGAACGACACACTTTTTTTGTATTAATGGAATCCTTTTTTAATATAATTCTGCTCAATTATTTTTTGCACACAGTATCGAAACGTTCTTTCGTTCAAAAAAGTTTGTTTGTAACACATGTCGCACAGACGAATGCTAGTAACAATGCGAAATTCGATTAGTAATTTGAAATGACTGGTCAAGCCAAAAAACCGAGTAGACCTCACGCAAGGTCTACTCATGGTGAGGTGCAAGCAGGGAAATGCTGTCTTGACCGATCAGCAAAAAGCAAAATTCCTTATCATTTAATAAATATAGATTACACCACAAGATCCCGTTCATTACCATATTTTATCCACTAGAAATAGTTAAATTTTGAAATTTTAATTGCAAGCCTTGCCGAGCATTTTTAAATTAAGCTATCGATAAAATAAAATATGGTAATAATCGGCATAATATAGTAATAAAGTCATTTTGGAGAAGTTTATCGATGTGTAAACGCGGCCGACTCACTCACAAACTAAATAAAGTCCGAAGGACTTTATGTAAAATTTGTGAGTGAAAGGCCACGTCTACACATCCATAAACTCCTCCAAAATAACTTTTATTTCTTATAATTACATTTTTTTTAAATTAAAACTATGGTTTAACTGAATTTGACGTCACCATATACTGCACTATTTTCCTTGGAGCCTATTAAGGGGCAAGAAAAGTTTATCGAGAAAATAACTTCGTTGTTGTTCGTGACGTTGACCAATGAAATTGGACGTTGCAATAGCAATTGGAATTATAGTGGTGTAATTTTTTTTCTAATGATGAATGATAAATACCGAGAATTGTATTCCGAATTGATTTAGCGGGAAATAGCACGGGGGCTTTATACAACATACGTTGATTATGAAAATTTATCTAACGGGTCAAAACCGGTTTAAACTTGACATATCATTAGAGAAAGTCTAATACACACTTCTAAGCTAAAACTCTTAGTTCTTTTGGATATAACATTGGCGACGAGAGATGAAAGGTAACCCGATGATGGAAAGAGTTACAGTCGTAAAAGAGGCGAGAAAAACTTCAAAGTTTGCCTGTTGTACCAGCTGAAGATCATATCACAACAAATCAGTGGGAAGAAAAGACAGATGGAATCGAAAGAGAATTCCGTTATTTTTGCATCACAGATCCAGATAATAAAAAGAATACGATGATAATGCATGGAGGAAAGGAGATTGTAAGACTGGAAAAGAGTATTCCCGATCCGACAGGTAGAAGATTAGACTGTACGGGAAACTTAAAAGAAATCTTAATGAATATTTCGCTCCATAGAAGAGCAAACATTACTCAAGGAATGTGTTCCTTAAAATGAGACAGCTGACGGTGAATCTGCTATTGTATATGCAGCTAGGTTGAGAGAGAAATCAACGAATTGTGAATTGGAGAATCGGGACGATGGTTTTCTTGAACACGTGATTCAAACAACAAAAAATGTATCGTTAATGAAGAAGACAATCACTTAAAAATGGCCTTTGGATCAGATTCTAGAAGAAGTACATCAATTAGAAGATACTGCAATGCAAAGTCAATACATGACGAGACATAGCTAAAGTTAGAGTAGGGAAACGATATCGCGATCATCGCGATTCACGGATGGACAGGAACAGAAAACTTGGTAAATACTGTTGGCATGTGCATGCATTTGATAGACGAGGAGACTGTAGAGCCTATGGGAAACAATGAAACATTTGTAAAACAAATAGAATCATTTTGAAAAAGTTTGTAAGGAACGTGAACATTACAGAGTGCTGAACGGTTCAGAAGCAAAAAGGAATCACAGAAAACAGGATAAAAACATGGACAGAGACTAAGGAGGTCATTGGAGGACAGTACCGATAATAGCGAATGTGAAAGTTCGGATGAAGAATATTTCGAAAATACAGTGAATTACTTACATTTTCTGAAGAAAGTACAATTCATGCACAAAGTTGTTGATAAAACAAAATCTGTAGCAATAATGATAAACGATGTACATGTTGAAACTGAATCAGATAGCGGAGCCGACGTAAATGTGATGGATGGGTATCAATACAAAGCTTTCAAACACAAAACAAAAGATCTCGTAGAACTGGTAGTAAATAATTCAAAATTGAGTACGCTTTTAAATAAATTGTCAATAAAAGGAGAATTCATTACAACAGTAAGAAATGAAACAACAGGAGTGAAAACAAAATCGTGGATTAATTCATCGCCATGGATTAATTCATCGCCGTTGATTGGTAAAAATATACTCATTGATTTGGGAATGTTTGAAATTAAGGAAACTGATCACTGAAAGAACAGACTGATTTGTGAATACCGCACCACATCAATAATGTTCAGAATAATACACCAGAAATAGAAAAAGTGACAAGCTAGTATCTAAAAGTATCCGATGGTATAGGAAATATCAAAGGTCCCAAAAACGACGAGAAGTTCATGGTAAAATTCCTAATAAAATCAGATTGTATGCCAGTTGAAAATAAAGGGCTACGCCGAGCGCAGCATGATACGACCGCAGCATGTCGAACACTGAAATTTAAACAAGTGTAATTCAAAATAAACGAGGATACAGTAAAAAGCTTGATACCATAATAAAATGGACACAATAAGGAGCTTGAACAAGTGATCAAAAGAAAAAAATCCATCGAATTCCAATAAAAAATAAAGATTCGAAATATTCAGAAAATTGCAATTTCGGCCCCTTTGACCCCTTGTAGCTCGGAAAGAGTTATGCCAAATCGATTGACATACAACTGAAAGCTTATATCAAGAGGAATCCGAAGAAAAAAATCCCATCGAAATCTGATGAAAAATAAAAATTTTACATAATCTGCAAATTTGCAATTTTGACCCTATTTGGCACCTCATAGCTCGTAAAAGAAACAATTTGTCAAAAATCTGATGGTGCAGCTCTGTGTTTATTTTCAAATGGAATCTATTGCAAAAAAAAACTGCATTGAAATCGGACTAAAAATAAAAAAATGAAATTTTTGAAAATCGCCCTTTTGGGTCCCATTTATCTCGTGAAGGGTACATGCCACGTAAAATCCGTTGCATACAACTGATAGGAAATTTAATTAAGAACACACTGAAAGAAACCCCATCAAAATCCAATAATTAATCAATATTCTACAGCCAAATATGTGAAAACACCCAATTTTGCCCTTTTTGGCCCCATTTTTAAAAAACGGGAGGGGCCAAAATTATCAAAACCCACCCAAGCCTTCCTTTTGTGCCAAGGAACACTGTGGTAAAATTTCATAAAGATTGGTCAACTGGAACTTTAACCAAGAACAAAAGCGTCTACAGACAACGACGACACCGGACAACGCCGACGACGACGACAGCACCATACCATTATACGCAGTCGTATAAAAACCAAGACCTGTACCGTATTTTCTCAAAAACCACTTCAGAAATGGATTGATCAAGGTATCAAAGAAGATATTTTTTAAATGGTAGGAGCATATAAAGCAATAACATGCTGTTCAACACATGTTGTACAACCAAAACTTAGAATTACCAGGTTGCAAGAAATGATCTTGAACCTCACATGATCCGCGCAAGTATATAGATTTGCGTATTCAAAATAAATCCATGGAGAGAAATAGAATATTACAATCACCAGTATTGGAAAATTTCACATACGTATGAATTTTATGATTGTAAGGTTTTTTCAGAAATGGACTTCAAGCAGGGATATTATCAACTGATTTTGCACCCAGATTGCAACATTTAGCACACCATTTGGGAAACATGCGACCAAAGAGATTAATGATTCGAGCTAAATCTTTACAAAATCTGTTTGTAGAGGCGATGTATCGTATATTTAGCGACATTCAGAAATGAATAAAAGAGACAACATTTTGATTGGAGGTAGAACATTAGAGGACCATAACAAAAAGCTAGGAGAAGTATTAAAAAGGGCGAATGATTATGGTTTCACATTCAACAAAGGAAAAATCAGTTTGGATTCGAGGAATCGGAGTTTAATCGATACCAAGTTCAAAGGAAGGTTTGAAACCTACGCCAATGTGAGGGCAGTAAAAGAATGCAAAGCACTCGAATCTGAAGAAGCCCTAAGAAGTCAGGAAAACAGGAACAAGAAGCGTTTCAGTTGTTAGAGACAATATCAAGAATTATCAGACTATTGCGTTTTAAGAGACCGATCATAGTTAGAACGGAGGCTATTCACCATGAAGGAGTATCTGCACGATTGTTTCAGAAAACAGCTGAGGGATTACAGACTGTACATTTCAATAGCAGATCAATGACCGACAATGACCGGAGAAAAGATATCTTCAGACGGAGAAGGATTGCTTTGGCTGTAAATTGGGCGAAAACAAGATTCAGCGTGTATTTATTAGTGCACCGAAGTTTAAGATAATTACTTCACACAAACCGCTCCTACCTTGAATAGATGTATAGCAAAATTACTGCCAAGAATAGAGAAATAGGAAATGCAAGACGTGGATTATGAACTGCTATATGAGGCAGGAAAAGATGAACATGATCAATTAGACTACTTATCTAGACAACCGGTGCAGGAAACTGAATATGATGAAACTTGGCAGACAATTAAACAAATTTTACATATAGAACACGCACTTGTATTAGATACAATCAGTAAGAAAACTAGAAAAGATGTGCAATTACAGGACATCATGGAAAGAATACGGAACTATGATTGGGATAAACACAAGGTTAGAAATTGCATTGCTGCATTCTATTCAGTAAGAGAAGAAGTTTGTAAAGCAGAAGACATGCTTCTTAGAATCAACAAAATAGTAATACCAGAAAAATTGCGCAAAACCATGATTAAAGCTGCTCATGGCACGATGCACTTGGAGGTCATAAAGACGAAACAAATGTTAAGAGCAAGATACTGGTTTCCGTCGATGAACACAATGACAGAGAGTATCGTAAGAAATGTTATGAATGTCAATTAATAACAAAGAATCACAAATCCCTGAAACACCAAGGCACACCGTATCCGTCGATTATGGCGGTCCGTTCCCTGATGGACATTATAAACTTTTATAGTTATAGACAAACGCATGCGATATCCATTAGTTAAACAGACAAACATAACTTCAAGTAAGATGACAATTCAAAAATTGGGGATATTTTTTCCACATTCGGAATAGCACAACGAGTGGAAACCGACAATGGGCCGTCGTTTGTATCTACAGAATTAACGATTTTGCACTTGAATATGGATTCGAACATCATAAAGTGACACCGGAATACCCGAGAGCTAATGGTGAGGCTGAAAAGTTATGAAGCTCTTAAACAAAATCGAGAAAATAGCGAACATTGAACGAGTAACAGTAATGAAGCTATTCAAAGTATGTTAACGGGTTACAGATCAACGCCACATCCCACACCAGGATTTGCGCCGTACGAAGCTTTCTTGAATAGAAAAGTAAAAACTAAACTAGAATGTGTGGTAAATTAGGAAACTCAGAAAATATGTACAAAAATCGCTAGAACCGACAAGGAATGTAAGCGAAAGTAGAAAGCAAAACAATTGAAGTCAAAATAACATTCATTCAGGATAAATGATTTAGTTTTGTTCAGGCAAGATAAAAAGAACAAACTTATGACAGCTTGTGAACTTGAACCATGCATCGTTTAAAAAATAAAAGGATCTTGTGTTGGAGCATATAGAAAATCAGACGGTCGAAAATAATTTCGTGATTCGACATATTTCAACTCAGCGGAAGACATAGACATGCCCAGCTTAAATCGAGATAATCTTCGGCTGCAACTACCGGGGTGAACACGAGAAAAAATGAATCAGGAAAGCGCGGAGGAACAACACGTTACTACAAGACAGAAAATGTCTAGGAGAAGGAGGGTACCAGAACGAAATAAAGACTGTGCAAAATTTTAAAAAAAAGACTGTTATTGATAGAGTAATTAAGGATAAGTGAAATTAGAGACTGTTAAGTGTTAATCTATACAAAAGGACTGTAACGTTTAATTCTACGTTATGCTATTGTATTTCTATTATTTTATTCAAAGTTTTCAATTTTTTGAAAGAAAAGTAGAAGTGCAGTGACTCTATATTCCACATAACGTAACGTTAACGGTTATACTTTCGCTTCTTGTTTTGTAACGCCATATTCATTATTTATTATTACGTTATTATTTATATATACTAAATTTAATACACACGTCTAAGCTGAAACTCTTAGTTCTTTTGGATATAACAGCGGTCATGATTTTAATCGGATCGGAACGAAGTGTAAAAGACCTTCCATACATCATTCCAATAAAGTTTAGTTAATTTGCTTCAGTGGTTCAGAGAGGAAGATGAAACTGTAATATTTCCCTTATGGTCCAATGTTAAAAAATGTTCCGAGCTGGCGGACATGTTTGTATCGATTTGGAACTAAATGAACAATCTTTGTAAAGTAACGTCCAAGCATCATTCCTGTGAAGATTTGTTGAAACAGTGGTTTCAGAGGAGAATATGAAAATGTGATTTGAAATATGCTTTAAACTTGTTCTACGTTGGTGGTCATGTTTTTTATCTAATCGGAGCGAATTGAGCCATCTTTGTAAAATTAAGGATCTTCCATACATCATTCCTGTAATGTTTGTTTGAATCTGCTTCACTTGATCTGGATACAGGAGAACTAATGTAAAGGTCGCAGACGACGGGCGGACGACTTAAACCAAGTGATGACAATGGCTCAAACAATAAATAAATGAATAAGTAATCTTTAGGCCTATTTCAAGATGATAACCCCATTGACCAAAACTAACCTTCCTTGTGCTCCTCAAATAATAGCAATTCATGAAGAATTGTATATAAAGTTAACAAACAGATTAACATATATTGATCAATTATACTTTATTGATTTTCATGTACTTTTTCTAATATATTTGCATTTTATTACCATTTCAAAATAGGCATAGCATTTCTCCTTAAACGTTTTGATGAATTTGCAAGTTTTCAAATCATATGGTAAGCTGTTCCAAATTTTTTATCCAGAATATGACAAAGTTTTTCAAAGAATTTGTTTTTGGTTTTGGTACAGCTAACATGCTGTTAGTTTTTAGAACGAAATATCCTACGAATGAATTATTATTATTATTATTATTATTATTATTATTAAAATTTCTTAAAAATTCATATCATATAAAAATAATACTTACTTTTTCACATCATCTTGTGATTGGAACACAACTACGTTGCGGTTGATTTCGTTAAAGACAACTGCGTTGAGGCTGATTTCGCTGAAGAAATTTTTAAGTTACCATAGTTGCATGCCCGGGTTGCATGAGTCTTTTTTTTTTTGACGAGCTGGCAGGATCTTCAATTAAATTTCTACAAAAAAGATATAATGATAACAAAAAATATCAAATATGTCTTTGCTCGATGTAAAAATATTTCATAGTCGATACGTAAATGTTTATGTTACAAATAACCTTCCATACCCAACTTTGGGATCTATTTATAGATGATTTATGTAGGACTGTCCTTCTTTCGGTGGTTTTTAAACAATTATATTTAGCAATTTAAGTAGCATAATCCTTAAAAATTTTAAAAGGAATAAGACCAAAAAAAACAATAATTTCCTAATGTCATTCATCTGCTGTTCTTCTATTTTTAGTTTCATTTCCTTTCACATTGTGTCAAATTTCATATAAATTTCGATCACTTTGGATTCATTATACGTCGACGAATCAAACGTGAAATATATATGAAATTATAGTACTGTATTATATCCATTGGTAAAAATAATATATAAAGGTGATAAACTGAAATTTACTTACATCGTCAGTGTTTGTGAGTGAATCTGACTGGAAAATATCTATGGAAAGCAGTATCTAACTATTATTTTTATCACTAAAGTCATCGCTGAAAAATGTATGACATGCATATATCATTATTATCTCTTACGTCAATAGTTTGAAATTACAAAATACAGAAAATAGTAAACTTTAATTCTTCATATGACCATTTCGACAACTTATGTCTCTACAGTGCAAAATATATTTGGAGGGAGGTAGATCTAGTACAGAAGCATTCAGTAGGCCGGACAAACAATTCAAAAACCAACGAAAAAACAAAATAGGCCTACCGAATGCTAGTTCTGCAGATGACCATTTCGACAACTTATGTGTCATCATTGCGGATAAAATCAAAATATTTAACTCTCGGGTTTAACTGAAATAAACAGGGATTTTATAACAAACGAGTGTCGCTTGTTAGAGTGTCTGCAGGATATTACGGAAGCGTATTGGGGACATGGTTTTTTAATTTATTAATTTGTTAAATCAAATTACTAATTTTTTTGTATTATTGGCGGATCCAAGGGGGGTCCCAGGGGTTGGAATCCCCCTTTTTTGGACAATTATGTATTTTTGTAATGAATATCCTGGTGTTTTACTAAGAAAATACCCTAAAAATTTTCGCCCTTTTCAAATTGCCTGGATCCGCGCCTGTAATTTGATATCATTTGAGAAATGGATTAGTGGAGAAGTTTCTATGAATGTTGCTGTTGCTTAATTGATTTTGATGTATTTTTAAAGAATCAATTACAAGTTTATATTATACACACTGCAATTATATCGTGTTTTAACTTTGAAATATTAATTTTTGAAATATTTCAATTGTATCTTGCATTTAATTATTTAGGCAGAGATAAAAATGACCGTTTCAGTGTTTCTCACGGGGGGGGGGGTCACTTCAGGTGGAATTGGGTACAGACCTGCCGCTAGCATTTTGAAAATACCCCCCCCTCAGTTCCATATAGTTCCCCTGACAAAATATCGACGCATTCATATAGTAAATTTCAAAAATGAATGACCCTTCTGTATAGTAGAATGTGTACTTGGAGTAAGAAAACCATTAAATCCACAGCAGGAATGTTCTTAAACATCAATTAATGATAAATACTTGATTAATTACAACAACCAGTAAAAATTCTGACCATTTTTGGTTAATTTACGATCCATTGATATATATGATGTCAAAAATTACAACCCATTTATATAGTTGACAACTGCAAAAAAACAGGCCCATTCCAGCGGCACGTCTGTAAACACCTCTATATAGGAAGTGACCCCCCCCCCCCCGTGGTGTTTCTTTATATAACAATTGTAGTCTGTGAATGAGATCGATACGACGTTATACATGGAAATTCATCCTCGGTTGATATGCCTTTCCCAGGTCGATATAACATCGTATCGACCTCACACAGACTATAATTGTATAGTATCAAAATACTAATTTTTTTATATCAAATTATCAAATTATCAACTTGTTATATCAAATTTATGCGACTGTTGACTCCGAGACAAATACCACGGTGAAGGGGTATTTGCCAAAAAAAAAATACAACGGCTATTAACCAATGCAGCTTACTTACATAAGATGTATCCTTGTAGGCACATAATTGTTTAATTTTTCAAAATATGAAATATAAAATTTTTGGGTTGCCATTCATTCAAGCGCAAAAACTGTTTGAAAATTTTAAAATTTTACCTAGATCTGGTTTACAGCGCGTGTGTTACAGTTCATCTTTTTAAATGAAAATGTTGTAAAAGGGCAAATGAATAAAGATTTCAAATATTTTAGAGTTTTCTTAATATTTTATAATTATTTATTTTCTTTACTTTGTAAATGTGTGAATAAACAATAATAGGATATGGAGTAAATGCACATGAGACAAAGATTCTTCAAATATACATGGTAAATCGGGAAGCTTTTTAGCTGCAAAGAAATCTCAAATAGATAAAGCTACAAAGCCCATATTTGAATTTTTGAAAAAAGTAAGGCACACAATTTGTCAATGGGGTGTCAGTTAGATTTGTTCGACAAAATATTAAAGCCTTTTCTTGTGTAATATTGCGAAGTATGGAGATTTTCACACAAAAAATCATAGAAAAGGTATGCTTGCAGTTTTGTTACTTATTACTAAATTTAAAAACATTCACTCCAAGCTATATGGTTTATGGAAAATATGGAAGATATCCTTTTAGACATAGACATTAAAATTAGAATTATATGTTTTGGGGCTAATTAAAGTACATTTTTGTAATTTCTGAAAAACAAACTAGAATCTCCGATACATGCACAAAATGTTGATTGTGAGGAACAGAATTTGTGGATCAGGATAAGAACATATGATATGGACCTTTCTACAGAAATAAGACTTCAGTTCATTGATCGAAAGCACTTCGCCATGTTCTAACTTTTGATCAAAATGTCAACAGAATCATACAAAAAAATCGAGTACATAATATAAGATTGTCTGACTCTGAATTTCCTAATTTAAATACGTGATTTAACAAAAGATTTTCAAACATTATAATTTGAATATCAACAGCAAATGGGGGGGGGGGGTAAAATACAATTACCGAACAGAGTTGTCAAGAGCCAAAAGTCCATGAGACAAAAAGGGTCATCAGGTGGCAACACAGCAGCAATTGCTATTGAAAGGTCGTAGACAGTTAAGGGGGTGGGGAAGAGGGGTCATGATCCCGAATTACCGGCTAAAAAATGTCCAATCCCGGATTCCCGGTCATAAAATTACCCTTTCCCGAATTCCCGAGAAATTCAGAATACTTATCATTTAAATCCGCTCATATAGTGTCAAAATAGGTAAATGTGGAGTTGTTACAATACTTTGACAGTATTATTCTGCTGTTTTATTTCAATAAACGGCCACACATGCCACATATAATCCTTATACTCTTTGATTACCTAGCTGAATTTGTTTTGCTTTCCTTTGGGATTTCAACCAAAGATGAAGACACCGATCTCCCCTCCTTATACTGGGTACCCAAATTACACAAATGCCCATACAAACAGTGGTATATTGCTGGATCTGCAAAATGTTCTACAAAATCTATTGCTAAGATATTGGCCCCATCTTGACAGCAGTAAAAGAGGGCCTTCAAAATTATTGGGATACTAGCTTTTCTAGAAGGTGTAAATGAAATGTGGATAGTAAATAACTCTAAAGATATGCTTGACATCTTAAAATCGAGATCATTATCATTGTAACAGCATTAAAACTTTTACTTCTCCATACTTTGTACTACCATTCCTCGTGAACAACTGAAATCATGACTGAAAGATTTAATTCATAGACGTTTCTTCCGTAAGAACGACGAACGAAGATATAAGTACATTGCTTTAGACAGAGAACAAGCATACTTTGAGAAATAAGACTCAGAGAAATAAGACCTCAGAATCACAGAAAAAAAATATACAGAGGAAGAAGCGATTAAATTGTGAGAGTTTCTGACCAATTATATATTTGTCCAGTTTGGAGGACTATCGGAATTCCAATGGGCACAAACTGTGCACCTCTTCTAGCAGATCTGTTTCTCAACTTATATGAGGCTAATATTCATCGAAGGGCGTTTTCAAAATAAAGATAAAGAAATTGGCCAAGTCCTCTAATTTCAGCTTCCTTTAAATAGATGATATTTCATAACTAAACCCTCGGTTTGGTGATTTTTTTTTTCATATTATCTATCCAAACGACTTCGAAATTAAGGATACTTCAGATACTTCCACCTCCCCTCCGGGCCTCGTTCCTTGACCTTCATCTTGAAATTGACAACAGAGGTACACTACAAAATAGGCTGTATGACAAACGCTAAGACTTCACTTTTCCAAAAGTCAACTTCTCTTTTCTTTGTAGCTACATTAAAAAAGCGTCGGCATATGGAGTTTACATTCCCCAACTCATTCGCTACTCAAGGGCATGTGGTCGATATAGTGACTATACCTTAATATAGTTCGGTTGCTTACAAATAGGCTACCTAAGCAAGGGTATGTTACCCATAACTTGAAGTCATCACTACTGAAGTTTCACGGTCGACATCACGATCTTGTGGACCGCTATGGGATATCTGTTTCCCAGATGACAACAGATCTTTCTCTTTGCCACTAAAGTTTGTGTTTCCTCTACCGGATTTGTCTTTACCACCAGAGTTGACACGTTCAACATGGCGGGTGTCTTATAAGAAGCAGGAGATGCTTACTCTACCAGTGCACCTGATTTCACCCATGGTTTCTTATTGTGTCAGAGTTGTTCATTTTTGTATGTGTGTGTCTTCATTTTTCTTTTCTGTACCGTGTTCATGTTATGTCTTTGTTTCTTTGTTTTTTCGATGTTGCCAGAGTCCTTGGATTTTTCAAACTAACGGTTCGGTTCTAACTTTTTAGTATGCCTTAATCGGAGAAATCGGTAGATGGTTGCATAGTGTTGCACTATATGTCTGGTTATGTTGATAGAATCTTTTAATCCTGAAATTTTAAAATTCAAAGAGTAAATAGGTATGAGAAGAGATCAATAAGTAAAAGAAATATAATTCAGTTATGCATTTGAAACTCATGTTTGCTTTATTTCAGTCTCACGACAAACTTTGAATAAAACAAGGTTACTACACTTGAATACGTTGTTTATGATGTTATTTCAATTTTTACATCGTTTATGCACAATAATTAAACTATTTTAAAGGTGAAAACAAAATCAACAATGGTTATTCGCAAATACCGTCTAGTATATCACATCGATTCAATATTTAAAGTGTCTTACCTAAAAAAGAAAGTATTGCAACAAACCTTAGAAAATAGTTATAGTGTAGAATGTCCCTTAATTCTTACAGAACATACACACATCACGCAGCAAAGCAGGATTGGTCTTTTTTTGAATAAAACAGAATCTCGGATACTTTATATCCCGTTTTCACGATATAAAAATCATTAAAAGCAATACCGGTAACTTTGTATCCCGAATTCCCGGTAAGAAAATGCCCCTTTCCCGGATCTCGCTTGATTTTAATCCCGAATTCCCGGTCAAATTTTCATTAAATCCAGAATTCCCGTTCAAAAAAATGCCCAATCCCGGCGTCCCGGAAAAGGTCTTTCCGACCCCCAGTTAAAGAAATGATCATCCGAGTATTAGGTAAAAAGAATCTTGAATCAAGAGTTCTGACTGAAACTTCAGATTTTTCCGCACGGGACTGATATCTATTAAAGAACTTATTAATGATCGTATGAGACGGATTTTTTTTAAGCATAGATTAATACCTAGGTAACTATATTTAATTAGAAAGTTTGTATAATTTAACCAACCAGCCAGCTGTGAAAGCTGGAATATTACTGTCCATGTTAGCGAAATTGATATTTTTTTTAATTAAAAATCGTCCCTTTTGTCGTAAATCATAGTACTGAGATTACCATATTCATTGAATTCGAGATGTAGTTACAAAAAGGTGTAGATTTAGTGGTTATTGTCGTTTCTTTTTATCTTTGATTTAAGGTCCAGCTATTTGGTAGACACCCTTTCGTGTCTGAAAAAATTTTTTCTGCATTTTTTTCAAGGTGACTCTGTCATATTTATGTTAAACAAAAGGCTATAACAAAAATAAGTATTTCATCTATATTCACCATTTTTTTTTTCAACATAACATCATTCTATTTCATCAATATTTTCAAGGGTGCTAACCTCTTACAATCTCTATCTCTTCAATAAATATATTTCTCACTTGATAATTTAGAGAACCTTGTAATTCGTTTTTTTTCTTTTTTTTGGGGGGGGGGGTGCTGACGGTACGGTTCACACTTACTTTGAGACAATGTAAATTTTTGACAATCATTTAGAGTAGTAGGAAAATGACAATTCTGCCCCACTCATGCAGAATCCTGCATTAAAATCCCCACCTCGAGGGCATAATGCAAACGGACGGCATTCCTATTGATCATAGGGTAAATACAAGAATGGCATATGTATTCAGTGATAGACAAGTCGTCCCACAGGAAAGTGGGGATCAGGACACCTTAAAGAGAGGTGTGCCTACGTCCAAGATTGATATTAATAAAGATATGGCATCCGAAAGAAATAAGATGGATCGGTTCCAGGATTTCTTTCTACAGAATGAAGAAGATTTGGAAGATAGCACCCCACCCCCAAAAGCAGCATCAGTGCTGCAATACCCCCAACCTGGTGCAGATGGATGAGCACACCAAGCAGTGTCAAAATTGCGGGGCGGAGGAAGTCCAGCAAATTGAGCAATCAGGGCAGCAGAAGACCACCTGCGGCTACCCAGTCAAGAGGAAGAAGGGGCAGTTCTGTAAGAGCAAGCCCGGGAAGGATGGTCTCTGCTGGAGGCATAATAGGCAACCACGCGAGACGGAAGAAGAGGAGACCATCCCCGTCGAGGGTAAGATGGTGGTTGAAGAGACCATGAAGACCCTCC
>MJUU01003351.1:31837-49583 GCA_002080025.1 Modiolus philippinarum | reverse complement strand
GTGCTCCGAACGAAAGCTCCTTGCAAGGGACCCTTTTCTTTGTTGAGCGTGGGGCAGGCCCATGCCTTGGTGGTCTCCCCTTCTCGATTTTTCAGAGTGAGGATTTTGCTTTTGCCAAATTTTCCTTCCACTTCTACCACCTACAAGATCTTATAGATCACTCCTGTGGGCAAGTCCTTCCATGTAAGGGCTTCCTGATTCTGGTCCTTCACCTTTTCCTGGAAGGCATCTTCGCTCATGAAGTCGTCGACGAATCCATTGTGTACGAAAGTTATATTTCTTGTATTTACCCTATGATCAATAGGACTGCCGTCCGTTTGCATTTTGCCCCCGAGGTGGGGATTTTAATGCAGGATTCTGCATGAGTGGGGCAGAATTGTTATTTTCCTACTACTATTCAGAATGAGACTGCGAATCAGAAATTCTACTGCTAATCATATAATCATATGAATGAGACAGTATTCAGCTTAGTCATGTCAAAAACAATGAAAACATATTTTATTATATTCCACATCAACAGTGTTTTGACAAATGGTATTAATAGTTTAAACATTTTGCATCATCGCATTGTTGATATAGCACGTACAGATGAAAAAGCCGTGTATTGAAGGGGAAGTTTAACTTTGGATTAAAAAAATATATATCTGATACGGATGAAGAATTAAAGCTATGTTTTAGAAGATTCAGTAGCTCTAACTAAACCGCTTACTTTTGAATCCTCCTGAAGCTTCGTGTCTGCCAAATCAATGTGGGGATTAAGAAATATACTAACTAGTACATGCTGTGTCCACGGGCTGAACGTTCGTTTGTTACCCTTAGGTTTGAAGGAACAGATTGAATTGAATAATGCTCTGAGTCATTGTAAGCTAAAAATTGTGATTATGAGTATCAGAAAAAGGGAAAGAAAGAAATTACAAACAAACCAGATTTTTTTCAAGCAGTAGGTTGTTAGCTTAAAATGTTAGGATTAGTCGGTATGGTAGCAGAAGACTAATCTCCTTTTTAAATGCTGGTCTTACACACAAAAAAACAAAAAACAAAAACAAAAAAAACACTACATTTAGTAACGGGTAAACGAATCCACAAACAAAGAAAGACTCAACAGAAGCAAACTGCATATTTTCCAATCTAAGCGGATATCTCAAACTGGAAATAAAAAATCTTTCCCTAGAACGATTGCCAGAGAGAGATAAATTGTCTTAGAAATATCGATAGCAGTCAATAATCTTTAACAGTAAGAATAAATTCGTTTGTCATTACACACCGGAACAAGGACTTCAGCTTATTAGTAGTGGAAAGAAGATATTTGTGCCAAAAAAACAGGAAATTCATTATCTAAGTTATAAATGGAATAGATATAGAACTTAAGACTGGTATTGCAATAAGTTTGGTTGCTTTTTCAGAAAAAAATCCCTGAGAATTTTTCTCACAGTGAACAACGAAGAGTTCTGCAAAATATCCACAGAGAAAATGGAGTGAGTACCTCCTTGATTCTGAAGATAAGCCACTATAGCTATTTTGTCTATGGCTGTCAAAAAATTCTTACCTTTACTCACTTTTTAAAAATGCGACAAGGATATCAAAACAGTTCGCATCTCCAGAATATTAATATTCTTTTAACTTAGGAGTCCAAGGACCTGGCACAGTCTTCTCTTGCGGGATAGCGTCCCAATCAGTCAGCGAAACATTTGTGAACAGTGTATAAATGAGCTCTGATTTCTGTAGAGGTAAACCTTTCAAAAGATTCTACACTCTTAGCAATTTAGAAGAGCAATGATGAGAGCTTCAACTGTTGAGACACAGGATATAAGAATTGAAACTGCTAAATTTATCGAAGTAAAAGGTCAATGAAAACTTCCACAAAACTGCACAAACTGCATCTTCGCAAGCCATGGGAAGAGGAGATGATCGGATCGTAACCCTTGGCTAGCGAAAATGCACAAACTGGGGTAGTCATATGTCAAATCCAGAGATGATGTTCACATATGCGTCCAACGATAGATCTTGAAATGATACAACTAAGCGTGGGTTTAAGTTTAAGACAGCAGCCTAATTTCCGCTTTTCTTGCACCGGGAATATAAACCAGATGAAAGTAATCGTATAACGTACGAAAAGCGATCGGACAACATAGTAAGAAAACATAACATTTTTGAATTTATTTTAAGCAGTATTGTCTGAAAAATAGTACAATGTACTGTTTGTTTCCACATCGTGTTTCTGCTCCTATAAAGAAATGGACTTAAGCAGAGAAACTTTACGTGGCCACTAGATCGTGAAATTGAGGTCAAGGACAAAAGTCATATGCCAGACTGACATGTACTACCCAAGACCAACATACATACTAAATATTATCGACCTACCACTTATAGTTATTAAGAAATGGACTTAAGCGTAGCAATTGCGGCTTAGTTCATATGCTGTTCCTACATCAAATGGTTTTCAAAATATCCCGCATTTAGTAAAATACTTTATACTTTCCGCGACTTTCGTCCTGGACGAGACAAAAAAAATTGGGCAGGGGTTCCCCTTATATTTAAGTAATACATATTGCTGAAATCAAAACAAGTTTGAAAAGAAAAACAGCTATCACTGAAAGATATGTATTGTTGCTAAGTAGAATCCTCGAAATAATAAGTCTCTGAGTGTTTCAGGAAATTTAGCAATTTACACCAAGTTCTCTTTTAGCAACGGCAGCCTTGATGTATTGTCATCAGACATGTCAGCCGAAAATTTTGAACGCATATCCTAGAGAAAATCAGCTGAGTATCATTGTTACCAAGTTTTATTAGCACTAGCCAAGAAGTTTCAGAGCAAGAGATGTTTAAATGTGATTTCTAAGGGTCCAATGTAAAGGTACATACGCAGATAGACACCATTAAATGGTGCATTGATTTGCACATAGTGAAATATGAAACAGATGCAAAATTTTTGTGATTTTCATGATTGAACATTCCTCTCTCAGTTTTTTTCATTGTGACTTCATATTGATCGACTAAGGAAAATCTGTCTCCACATTTGTTTCAGACCTGATCCGTCTTAAATTTGATTCATTCTGGCAGATACAAAATTAACTACTAAATACTGATATGACCGAGTTTGGTTACTCTATTGACATTGTGGTCTCAAGAGGAAAAGATCTTCAAATGTGTTAAAAGTAAGGTTCATTAGAGTAGGGTACATCTTCTGGCAAGTTTGTTTCTTACTAGCCTAGCAATTTCAGAAGAGCTAACACTTTAATATGTGTTTCAATGGGTCAATATTAAACTGTTATTATGCTGGAATGGAATTTAACCATTCTGCCTAACAAAGTCAGTCATGCGTAAAATGTAGGTCAGAGACAGCATCCGAAGCATGCATTGAAATTGTCATCCCAAAATGCATCATACATACCAATATAGTTGATGTGGACCATGTCAGTAAGCAGGAATGGACTATAACCATTCTACCTAACAAAGTCACTCATCCGAAGCATGCATTGTTGTTGTCATTCCAAATACCTTTTTAGGGGAACAATTCAAGAACCATTGTAACTATGTTTGAGAGCTGTTTTGAAATACCAATTTGGTTGTATGTTTGGCCCTTAATGGCCTAACAGTCTCAGAAACATGGAAAGCAGCCAAAGCCTGCTAAGCTCACCTCATTTTCAGCATTGTCACATGTTAAACGTGTCAGTTAACTGGAATGGACTATAATCATTCTTTTTAAAAAGATTCATTCATGTGTAAATGTAGGTCAATGACTGCATCTAAAGCATTCACTGCAGCTGTCATCCCAAAATGCATGGTTGCTGCCATCTCAAAATGAATCATACCTACCAATATGGTTGATGTGGGACATGACAGTAAGCAGGAAAGGTCTTAAACTATTCTTCCTAACCAAGTTGCTCATGCATAAAATGTAGGTCAGACAGCATCTGAAGCATGCATTGAAGTTGTCAACCCAAAATGCATAATACATACAAATATGGCTGATGTGGGACATGTCAGTAAGCAGGAGTGGACTTTAACTATTTTACCTTACATAGTCGCTCATGCGTAAAATGTAGGTAAGAGACAGCATCTGAAGCATGCATTGTTGTTGTCATGCCAAAATGCATCATAAATACCACTGTGGTTGATGTGGGCCATGTCAGTAAGCTGGAATGGACTTTAACCATTCTACCTAACCAAGTCACTGGTGCATAAAATGTAGGTGAAGCATGCATTGAAGTTGTCATCCCAAAATACATCATACATACCAATATGGCTGATGTGGGTCATGTCAGTAAGCGGGAATGGACTTATTCCATTCTACCTAACCAAGTCGTTCATGCTTAAATTATGGTCAGAGACAGCATCCGAAGCATTCATTGTTGTTGTCATCCCAAATACATCACATATACCAATATGGTTGATGTGGGCCATGTCAGTAAGCTGGAATGGACTTTAACCATTAAACTTAACCAAGTCGTTCAAGCATAAAATGTAGGTCAGACAGCATCCAAAGTATGCATTGTTGTCATCCAAAATACATCCTACATACCGATGTGGGACATGTCAGTAAGCGGGAATGGACTTCAACCATTCTACCTAACAATATAGGTCACACATGCATTGTTGTTGTCATGCCAAAATGCATCATAAATACCAATATGGTTGATGTGGGACATGTCAGTAAGCAGGAATTGACTTTAACAATTCTTCCTAACCAAATGTGGACGCCAATGCTAGGGGTATCACATAAGCCCCCTCACTTAGTGAGGTGAGCTAAAAAGATCTTTTAATATAATATCAATTGGGCAAAATGTTGTTTGGTAGTAGATCTTGGATGAAGTGTAATCATGCTGAACATCTTTTTTAAAAGTGACCATTGCAACTAAATTTAGTTCTAACTGTAAAATAGTTCTACAGAAGATCTTATACATATTTTTGTAGTTTTTTCCCATAGAAGCCAAACAGGTCCACCCGGAGACTAATTTGCAATGTTTGGTTTCCAACTGACATGGAGATTTCAGAGGTAAACATAATTGAATGAATAACAAAGTACCCAAGTTACTGTCAGTTTAGATTCTGCATATGCCCATTTCGACAAACCGAAATTTCCATAAACCGAAATATGTGTAAAAGCTGATAGAAAATCCATCTATTATACAAATAGGATCTAAAAAGGAAAGCCAAAATCAGCTAAGGACAGAGCTATGCAAGAGGGAGATACTCCTTAGGTTTTAACAAAATATTCTGAAATTTAGATATTGCATGTTTTCAAATGAAATCGGTTTTTGGGCCAGCACCGAAGTACTGGCTACTGGGTTGGTGAATACCCTCGGGGACTAACAGTCCACCAGCAGTACCATCGGCCAAGTGGTAATAAATAACAAAATACCAAAGTTACTGTCAAGTTAGATTCTGCATATGCGCATTTCAACAACTTATGTCTCCTCAGTGCAGATAAAGTCAAAACACTTGGAAATCCATAAACCGAAATATGTATAAAAGCTGATAGAGAACTATTTTACCAATAGGATCTAAAAAGGAAAGTCAAAATCAGCTAAGGACAGAGCTATGCAATATGGAGATACTCCTTAGGTTTAAAAAAATTTTTCTGAAATTTAGATATTGCATGTTTTCAAATAAAATATGTTTTTGAAAAATGGAAAATAAACAGAAGATGGATCCCAAAGAATGGCAAAAACTCATCCTCACTTTAGACAGGTAATTAAAACAGTGCACTAACTCCATATCTAGATATTGGTCAGAATAGCAAGGCAGATAGAACATGCAATGCTGATCATTTTCACCTTTTTTCTACTTTTATTTAACAGAAACAGCAATTTACCGTATGATTTTATATTTTCCTGGTGGAGACTCGGACTATGTCTGTTCCAATGCATACCTGCAGATGATGATTGAAAAATCAGCTAATAATGTCTTAATGAACCACAGATGTCATGTGAGCATTATAGATTAATTAAGAAAAAGTTTCAACCACCAAATGTAAGTAATATTTACATCTCATTTAACTATCTACTTTGCAAGAAAGAGATTTATGAGGATGTCCTGTATCTACAGTATGTGTTCAAAAGTGAGTTATCAAAGTCAAAATTCCTCGTGCATTTGATATAATAATTTGACATTTTAACATGCAGTCATTTTTTTCTGATTTTCATAGTTTTTCCATTGATAACTGCAGAATTGCACACAATTTTTTGTCCTTATTCTTATGTATTTTTGAAACTTCTGTTAAAAAAAAAGCTAAAAACAAACTAAAAATATAATGTTAGAATTTTACTTTCACTCTTTGTAAAAAAAAGAAATTAGAAAAAAAAATTATCAAGCGCAAAAGTATTTGATCTGCTTTTAACAGTTAAAAAGAATGATGAAAAATGGGAGGAGAAATTACAACAGGACATTTTACATTAAATGCACAGGGAATTATGACGATGATGACACACTAATGGCCATATAATGTATTTGACATAACGCTGTAGAATTTGACTACTAGGTTGATAGAAGAAAATGTGTAACATGAACTGGTACTTTTGGAGATCTAAGTTGCCAGCTAGTATTCGGTAAGGGCCATTCCATTAAAATGAGTGTGGGTGGGTAGGAAGAAGGACTTCCAAAATTCCCCTTTTAGTAGAAAACTGAACACATACAACTAGTGACCAAAGATTGAGTACAACAGGACCGATGTAAAATAAAAATAAAACTTCCCTTCCAACCATCACCCATCCTCTTTAATGGAATAAATAGCCCTAATTAAGAAGAACTCCTATTAAATTTAAACATATTTTATAATGAATAAGTAGAAATGCACATAAACAAAAATCAAACAATACAAGATATTTACAAAAAAACATATGTATAAATAGATATTTTACACAAAAAAAAACTTTTAAATAAAACATGATAAATAAAGTGCAATTATAAAATAAATGTACTCAAAGATACTGAGTACTATTTTAGTGTAATGAAATTGTATGTGTGAATTTAAAATAAAGGAAATCCCTTTTCCAAAAACTATTGAAAGCCCTAGTGAGAATTGATAGATTGTTACAAAATTTTGTTAAAAAGATTGCCAAAAAAATTGTCAATTATGATTAAAACACAACACTGTATACTGATGTTTGTGATAAGAACATGCTTCTCTTGACAAGTGGCAAGACATCCATCTATTTAGTACTAGAACTGTGTGACGGAAGTGTGCAGTAATACTGATGTCTTTAGTACTAAAACATAAATGATTGCAGGAAATCAAGCTTTCATATGATAGTCTTCATCCCGCCTACACATTAATTCACTCTGGTATTTAGAGGTTTCGTGGTGAAAATCTGGACGGAGCAATTTGCTACGATCTTGACCGGGATATTTAGATTCCACACGATTCCTCTCCTCTACATTATAAAACATCTGTTCCCTCTTTTCTAAAAACAAATTCTCATCATGTTCATAGTGTGGTACTCCCCCAAGTTCAGCATTCTAAAAAAACACAAATATTATAAATTATTATACAAAATTTCATAAGAGTATATTTGTTGAAATTATGTAAAATGTGTACAAAAATATTAAAATCTTATCATTCTGTATATATGAAAAAGAAAGGAATTGGGGTAAATGTCAAGGAGATATCCCATCTCCAGGTTAAAACGACCCAAAACAAATCATCTAGGGGTCAACGTACGGTATATTTGTTACTACAGTGGTTTAGAGCCTCGGATGCCTTTTCAGTCTCTTGTGGCATTTTAAACCTGGTGAATGCCCACCAATATAATTTTGGTTAGTGTTGTTACCTGCTCTTCACTGACTTGTCTATCGACTTCGCAATCGAAATACGTGGTGGGGGATTTGTAAGCATATTTATACAGGTTCCACAAAACTTTCCATAGTTCTGATTACATATCTCATGTTTGGTTATATTGCTGTAGATGACTCAAGAAATGGTGATACAGACATTAAAAATTATTTCAAGTCAAAGTTTACATATTTTGTAGTCTCATGAAATTTACTTCACTTTTTCTTGTTTTATATGTGGCTATATATAGCTTTAAATTAACCAAACGAAATCTTGTTTTGGTACAGTGTGACTTGTGCAAATGAAGCAATTGAGACCTGATACTACCTTTTTTTTAATGAAATTCAAACTACATGTACTGTCACAGTCTACTTTGTGTTCCATTTATGTTAAGTTGTGTTGTTTTAGTCTTTGTGGTTAATTCTGTTAACTTTTGTGTTATCTTTGAAGTAAACTGCCAGTTTTATTTAATCAATTCTTTAAATGGTCATTGCTTTGTATTAAATATGTATAGCTATGTAGCTATTATAAGGAGAAAGCATTCATGAATTCTACTGAATAATACAGAAATATCATTCATCCTTGATTATAGTAAAAAGTTACTTCAGACAGTGCTAGCTCTTCATTAAAATTATATAGGTCTAAGGAAAGAACTATATCATATATGCACATGTATGTCAATCAAGAGTCCTATTTAGTAGTTTAATTTACATGTGAAACCCTAACTATAGCCATGAAAACATCAGTTGTATGTGCTTTTTTACCTGAACAATTAATTTTCTATTTTTCATATCCGTCTTCCATTCCGGAACATAAAGTTGTGGAACCATAGGATGAAGTCTGGAATAGTCTGGTACCCTAATAATACAAGAACAAGATCCCAGATCATTTTCATGATAGGGGTTATGTCACTCTGCTTACATAATAAACAATGGAAGTATATAAGTATCCAGTATATTTTATCTTTTCTTTTTGACATTGTGTCCAATCTTTTTAAATGCATTATATACATGTACTTAAAACTTTCTTGAAAATACAGCTTTTTCTAAATTTCGGACTATTTCAAAGAAAAAAAAATGAAAGTCAAACCATTTCAATCAAATCTTATTTTTATGTTTTCATGCTTTTGTGGCTCTTTAAATCTCAGAGTCAAATAAGCATGCAATTATTATTTGCTGTAATAAGCATAGCAGATATATACATATGATTTAGCTGAACATGCAGTTTATTTTTCTTGTTGTACAGAAGTAATGACAGCTTCTGTATTATTACCATAGCAATGTAAATTAACTCATGCAATAATATATATATATAAGTATATCAACTTCTACACACAGTAATGGTTCCTGTCCCACCTTTTCATGCAATATAATTATCAAAATCAATTGTCTTTACCATACAGTTATAAACTTTTTAAAAATTTTCTCCAATGGAAGCATATCTGTTGATACAATGTTAGTGTGGTGGAAGCATTCAAAATCAATTGTTGAAGCAATACAGTCAGGGGCATCATCAAAAACAGTTATAAATTTTATAACCTTTATTGGTTAGATTTTTCCATTTTTGAATTATCTCCCTTATCAAAAATCAAGGAAATAACTAAAATTGGTTATTTCTTCTACATCATGTCAAATTTTCCACAGGCTCNGCAATATGTGTATCTATATTCTAAATATTATTTTACCTGTTGCAAAAAACTGTACAAAAGTAAAAAATTATCTTAGTTTTAAAATATTTGTATTTTTTTTATCAAATAGACATTTACATTGTACATTTGTACAGTACACATCTATCAAAATTCTACCTTAAAAAGAATACAGTGAAATTATTTACTATACAAATGTAGACATACAAATATCTTGCCTGATTATGATATTTTTAACCTAATACTGTTGGTGAGAAAAATAATTAACTGTTTTCTCTAAGGCCATACTAAGTTAATTAATTGGTTCTCAGACCATTTTTCATTGAAACAGATGAGGCAGCTTTTTACATTGTATAAACCACTAAAAATGTAGTGAGGGAGGTGATTTTTTAAAATGGCAAAAAATAGGGTCAATGAGGGGCATATTTCTAGCTTCCAACTACATTGTAGATGAGGGAGGGCCTGAGAACCAATAATTTTTTTTTCCATGGCCTAAGTAAGTTCATGTATTCTACTTTCAGATATAACAACATGTACATGTATGTACATTGTATGTTCATACATGAAAAAGACTTTAATCTGAACTACAATGTATGTCAAAAAGTTACCGAACCATTCAAACAACATGAAGGTCATGAACATGTATAAGCTTTCTTTGGACAAGATATGTTCAATACATGTATTAGAATTTACTCTAAAAGTGGTGTAGGCTTTAAAAAGTTCACATCCCAACTGCCATCACTGTAAAGTTATACCAATGTCTCTTTCAGAGACTATAATTGCTTGGGAGACATATGATTTCACCTAGCATAATACACATCACACTTCAAAAGACTCAGTATTGACACTACCTGGAGTATGGTAACCAAAACATCCAATTTTAACTATTTTCTACATAAATAAAACTAGCAATTCATATTCATGGCTACTTTTTTTTTATAGTTACCTGTTTTTTCTACAGAAAAACATAAATATTATTAAACAAAGTAAAAATGGTAAGGTAGGCCACAATTAAAAGGTAAAATTAAACAAAATAAACAACTAAAAACAGCTAAAATAACCAAAACGGGTTGAAAGGAAAGTGTGCCCAAAGTTTTGGTCAGGACAGCCTTCTTCTGGGGGCAACCAGGACAGAAAAGTGGAAAAAGGTGTAGAGGATACAAGAGAAGACTACTGACTAACGTGTGAAGAAAATCATGCTTTAAAAATCATGCTTAATCTTGAACTTAATCCAAAAAGAAAACAAAACATTTGTATACTGTATACGTACTGTGCAATCGTGTAATTTCAAATAAAGTGAAATCATAAAATGGACTGTTTCTTAACATTCATGCCAAAGGGTCAAACAGTCCCCAGAAAATGGATAATTTTTTTTGTTCAAGGAACTGTCGTTGTTTCTCACCCGCACTAGTTTGTAAAAGGACAGTTACATGCATGTTACGTATGCTGTGGTTGGGTCGCCGAAAGTGTTCACCTACGGGGCAGTCTTTTCCATTGGTGACGCTCTGTTTATGTTCGACAAAGCGATCACCCAATCTACGACAAGTCTGGCCCACATAAATCGTCTGGCATAGTTTGCAACCAACAGCATACACTACGTTTTCAGTAGTGCAGGTGAAATCATTTTTTAGTTTGAAGACATTAGCCGGTCCTACTACTTCATCTGTTTCCCAAGTAAAATTACAAGTCAGACAGCGAGATCCCTTTACATTTTCTAGTGCCCTTGAATTCACAGGGAATTTGAGGAGTAGCACTCTTGAAAGAGCTAGTGACAAGGTGCTGTTTAAGACTCTTTCTGAAGGCCGCAATCAGAGGCGAATCCTGGAAAACTGCCGACATGTGTTCGTCCTTGAGAACTATGGATTTAAAGTTACGGATCAAAATGTTTTTGATGGCTTCTTTATGAGGGTGGTATGTCAGAACCAACGGCACACGGTCGTCGGTATTTCTCACCCTCTTCTCCATAGTCTCAAATCTAGTCACTCGGGAAACTGAAATCATAGCTAGATCCAAGACTTTGCTTGTTTAATTTTACCTTTTGATTGTGGCCTACCTTACCATTTTTACCTTGTTTACTTACATTAATTTGTGGCCATTGCACAACATATATTTTTATAAAAATATTATTACATGTAACAGAAGTTTTCATTTCGTAAAATTGTATTGCATAATTATCTGTTTAAAACTCTTGGCAAGGAATAAAACATGTTGGACCCCCCCCCCTCCCCCATGTTAGTAACCATGGCTGAATGTACAGGTGAAGCAGAAGAAATTCAAAATGAACTGAGATTAGCTTGGTAATGCTCCATTATGGGGGTCACACAGGGGGGTATCGTGCACGCGAGTACGAGAAATAAAATGTCACAACAGGAAGAACGAAAAATTAGAAATTGGCTTGCACGATGTCTTTTTTCGGTTTGCACGAAACACGGTAAATAACGACCCTTCAGCACGGCAACACGTGAAATAAAAAACGGCAAACACGCTGCACGAAAATAACCCTGTGCTACCCTCCATTATGTATCAATATGTTCACTGCATAGTGTTGAATAAGATATACATTTGAAATAAGCGTAGACACTATACATTTATTTCAATTGCAGGAAGGAGATATTGTTTACCCAACGAAAGGTTCTTGAAAATTTGTGTTGTCATGTAGACCTTCCTTCAAAAATAAATAAAACATTTTGCAGCAACCACAGTTCTTTTCCAAAAACTGAAATGTAATTTGAGTATGGGTAATTATATTTAAATAGATTTAATTTGTACAAGTTTTAAAAGAAGAAGTGGGGCAAGAGAAAGAAATCAATTTCCCATGCATGACCGCCATGAGGAAATATGAGGATTTGTTTACTCTCTGGAAATCATATTTTATTGTATTCTGAGCTGTGTTTCCGTACCAGTGTTATTTCAACAGTTTTGAAAACTAGAGACGTCACCAGATGGAAGCCAGTTATACCCCTACTCAACCCTGAATCAATATGGTAAGTGAACATTTTGGGCAGGAACCATATAACTTCATTCAGATCTTCAGGTGTGTAACAAAACTGCGTAACATTTCATAAAAAAATCCAAGCAGCCATTTAAGAGGACATGCACTGACAAGATTTGCCCCCATCCCCTTCCCCTGGCACTGACAAATTTTTTCCCCCATTTTTTCCAGAAAATATTCATAGACCAATTATCTCCCCTTCAACATTTCAGGCAGCAACCATATTCAGGTGGTATACTAAAACATGTTCCTCCCTGGTGGCCACCTTGGATGTAAAGCTAACTTGCTGGAGACATTTTTCAAAGGAACCAACTACAATGTATATATAAAGGTCCATTGTGACCAATGATTCCAATTGGCCAAGTAATTTTAGAGGAGAAAATCTATGAATACATTTCACATAAGGTTCAATGTTTAAAATTGGTCCCCAGCTGATGGCCTTGGATGAGGTGCAGACTTGCTGGGCATTTTTTTCAGACCAATTTTTTTTAAATTGTCTTTGTGGCTTCAAAGGAGATCTTTGAATAATTTCCCATAGAAGAGAGGGAATTCTTATGATTCAGGAATTTTCAAAGGACTATAGTTTGGCAACTCAAGACTTCAGCTGCGGAACCATCATAGTAATTACAAGAATTGACAATTGTATGTGAAGTTGTTAAGTGGCTACTACTGAGGAAAGGGGTCTTATCAATACTTTGCCATTTTAATGTGACAGAAACTGAAAACATAAAAGTTTCCAGAAAATTTTTGGGAGAGGGAATTCTTAATCAGGCAATTGCATGTAATTTAGTTATAAAGTAACTAGCCCAGCTAACACTCAGTACACCATTAATAATAATAATAATTTATTGCTCAAACACATTCATACATGTAATTAATTGTTCCCATACAGGGACTGAAGGTATAATGCTGTCGTACCTATCCTCTATATGACAACGTAACCCTCAGTATACTATGAATTTTACACGAGGGAATGACAATGGACTGAGGGCACAGGAGTCGGAAATTCTATCAATATTTCATTCAAGTTGAAATACAAATCCCACACAATGAAGTTACGAACATTTCATTCATGTCATTTATTCATTACGAACAGTTCATTTCACACTATGTTCGTGAAACTTCATTGTGTAGGCTTCGAATATCAACTTGAAATGAAATATTGACAGAATTTATGACCCTCTGCTGAGGGTTATCAGACTGGGAGGTATGGCTGCGGGTTATCTGTACTGTACTGTATGCTATCTTAACCTCCTCTCTAGGAGAACCGCCACGAAGTGACATGTAACGTATGTACATGTACATACCCGTCCTAGAAGGACGGGAAGGAGGTGTAGTAGCATTCCGTAACGCTGACCCCAGCGCATCGGTACGGATTTCTGTGTGTCTACCTAACCTAGCCCCCTAACCTGATGCGTCTAATCCACCATATCAGACTATGGGTATGATGGGCTGTATGGCTAATTTTTACACTGCAGAAAGAAGAAAAGGCAGTGAATTACCGTGTTGAAAAATGTATATTGCGAAAGAAGGGTACATAACATTACATATAATTAGATTTTCACAAAATTACATGTATTGTAGACCAATTTCACATGACATTATTATTCCTTAACATGTGAAGTCACATTTGTTGTCCTTGGCAACTGCTGAATTTCATGTTTTAGTGAAAATAAAAGTTCATTTAACGATTCAAATGAATTAAAAAACTTGACAGCCCCACTCTCTACCTTGCACTGCTGTATTTGTAGAGGCTTTCGCCGAATTTTTGGTTCATATTTCTGTCTTTTATATTTGGTCCACTCATTCTGCCTGTTCACTGTCCAAATGGTAAGTTAACGCGAGAATTGACGAGATGAATCGAGATGAAAACAATCATGGCTGAACTTTTCTGACAACATTCGGCCTGGATTGCGAGTCACTCATTTTTTGAAACTCTTTATCGTTTTGACTGAAATGGTTTTTGTAAGTGACCTAAGAAATATGCATAAATTGTTTTTCTGCAAGTTCTGGCTCAAATGATATGAAACAGTTGAGCATGTTACTTAAAGTAAAAAAGCTTGGTGTAAAAGGTAGCAGGACGATTCGGACCACTGTAACCACTGACTTGGTCGTTTCGGAATTTGACGTTTCGATCATAGTTCTGATTTGGCTGTATCTTATCCAAATGGAATAAACGGGACCGGAATAAACAGGTTGGGAACGCTCTCCCAAACAAGATATTGTATCGTTTTTTGGAGTGTACGAATAGATATTTTATCAAGGACGTAATTAACCCCCACTCCGAAGGAGGGGGTATACTATTTTACCTCTGTCCATCCGTCTGTTCGTCATTCTGTCCGTCCATCACATGTACTTTCGTCGCATTTTTCTCAGCAACTACACATATGCACATGACAGCCACTTGATATTTGGTATGGTGCATTAGTAGGAGGTCCTATACTGCACCTCCCCTTTTTGACCATATTGAATCACCACTTCCTGTTTACCGCCTTTGTGACTTTTTTACTTTCATTTTCAAAATCCTTACTTTTCGTCGCATTTTTCTCAGCAACTACACGTGACAGCCACTTGTCGTGACTTGATATTTGTTATAGTGCATCAGTTTTGGGTCATATACAGCGCCTCCCCTTTTCGGCAATATTGAATCACCACTTCCTGTTTACCGACTTTGTGCCTTTTAACTGTCATTTTCCAAATTGTGACTTTTTCATTGCATTTTTCTCAGCAACTACCCATGACTGCTACTTGATATTTGGCATGGAGCTTCAGTTTAATGCTCTATACTGCATCTCCCTTTTTCAGCCATATTGTTATACTACTTTCTATTATTACCCACTTCATGATTTTTTACTTTCACTTTCCATGTTGGACTTTTCGTCACACTTTTCTTGGCAATTACACATCCCAGCCTTTTGATATTTCGCATTCAGCTTCAGTATTGTTTAGTTTATTGCGTCTCCCTTTTTGGTAATAATGCAGGGCTACTTCCTGTTTACCCTTTTTGTGCATTTTTTACCCAAATTTTCAAAATGTCACATTTTTGTCATACTTTTCTCAGCAACAACATATCACAGCCACTTGATATTTAGCATGGAGCTTCTGCATGGGGCACTATACTGCGTCTACCCTTTTCAGGCATATTGAAATACTACTTTACTGACTAACTGCATTTCTATCTTTATGTCCCACATCCTTCTCACATTATTTGCATCTTATTTTTCTCTGTAACTGTAAATGTTTGTATTGTGTCCACACTTGTACTGTGTCCACACATACTTACTTTTGCACTCACCATATAGATTCAGGGTTCAATGAGCGGGGGTATAACTGGCTGCCATTCGGCGACAGCTCTTGTTTTAGAAGGATAGCATCTCGTGATAATTTGGAAATATATATATTTTGTCACTTTGGGACCCTCTGTTAAAAGCATTAAAACAATGGAAATGTAATGATGATTGTCACAAAAATTGTTCTGCGAATACAGTAAATTTTAAATTTTATGAAAATATTAAATTTGTGAAATTCTATGCATTACCTTTAAAGCCTTTAGTTCCAAATCGTGGTGCATTTTACAGATGAAAACCAGAAGTGACAAAAAAAATCAACGAAAATGTTATGATTACAAATTTCAGTCATGTGTATTTAGGAAACTGTTTTCTGTAATGTAACAAAATTTACTCTACGGATGTAAAAATCATGCAGCTTCTAAGAAAGCATAATTATATTAAAATCCGTATACAACTTTTTAAGAAGAAAGCTCCAAAGTGAATGCATATCAAATGCCTCGCTATAAATTTTAAATTGCAACATGGGTTTTGTAAGAGATTCCTATCCTTCTGAATATATGTCCTTGATTTTATTGACCAAATCATGCAGGGCCCACAAGGGACAAATGACAATAACATACCTAATTGTAATAAATCATATCAACAAACAATTAACAATGAAGGGATATGGAGTAAATGCAAATGAGACAAAGTCTCTACAAATACATGGTAATAATGAGAAATGCAACAACTTTATACAGATTATTACTAATCATACATGACAAAATAATAAAATGATGATAATAACAGTAATTAAGTGGAACCAACCAAACTATTGCTTAACTGCAATTCAAATTAAAATTCAAAGTTTTATTTTAAGTCGATATGATGTGAACAAATACATAACACAAGCTTTAGTAAAAGCTTTTAGCATTGACTATTAATAACAACACATCATAAAAGCATGTTATGGTCTCATGTTCATTTACTCCATATCCTTTGTAAAATTCATATACATTAAGACACATACAGACATTAAACAATGATATCAGTAAAATACATACAGCCATTAAGCAAACAGTTGACATAAAAAGCATGCACACATTTAAACATTAAGAAACATTAAGCATCAGTTAAAATGCATGTTAAAGTGTTAAGCACACAGTTACATATAGAACACAATACATAAAAAACAGTAAATTAAACACAAAACACTATTTAAGTTAATTTAAAACTACAAAGCAAACACGATTATTAAGCACTAATAGCAGATTGTTATTCAAATCTTTTAAATTGTGGTTACATATCACAAATAAAATAGTTAGATGCAAGCACACTATTTGTAAGTTTTATCCTAATGAGCAAAGGAAATAGAAAGCACAAGGAGGAAAACAAATAATAACAGAAAAGAAAACTATATGCAAGCAGAGCATTGGCATGAGCTGCCCTCAGGGTCCCATGTTTGAATCAATTTTTATACGCCCGTCTTTGATGGGACGTATTATGGTATACCAGTGTCCGTCCGTCCGTCCACACGTCGTACTCTTACTAGAGAACGCTTTGAACATTTTTTCTTGAAACTTTGCAGGATTGTTGGGTATGATGGAAAAAAGCTCCCTATTGTTTTATTTTGTCATCAGATTTTTCGTTCCAGAGTTATCAGACTTTGATTATTTCAAAAAAGCTTGAAATTGCAATTTTCGTCCACATGTCGTATATGGCACGCGATAGTAACAATAATGCGGTATACCTAGTATTTCGAACGGAAACTAGGGGTTTTCGTACGAAATACTAGGTATACCGCACGTTAACCATGGGTTTCCGATCGGTATACATAGTTTTCGATTGAAATTGAACGGAAACTAGGGGTTTGCGACGGAAACCCATAGTTTCCGATCGGTATCGTTAATTCGAGTTTAAAGCGATATTTAACGTTCGTCCAATCAGAAACGGAAAATGGTATTCAGGGTTTAATTAAACCAATCAAAATCGTTTTTTTCTGTTCATCGCTTATATTTCTCTCTTTTTTATTAAAATTTCGTATCTTTTATTTATTTTATATATTTTGA